>BPLR01000344.1:0-41852 GCA_021605095.1 Caerostris extrusa | reverse complement strand
CACATAAAAATATTAAAAAAATATGGAAATTAATGAACTTTTTATTTAAAAACCAAATTATATTTCCTATTCATATTTTCCGTCATATTCCCAATTTCAATGATTGAAAATTTTGATCTGCTCAATGATTTAAAAAAAAAAATACATGGTAAAAAAAAATCATTGTTTATGTTATAATATTTTAGTTTTTTTTATCACAGTAAAAATGTGCAATCTGAGATATTCACCGATTTTATTGCGAACTTTCTGTTGTTAAATTAGCAATATTTTATGTGTTCCCTCAAGAATATTCCTTCCTTTAAATTCAGCGCAAAGAAATTAAAATGTTCGTGTAGATCAAAAACAAAACATTTCTAACACAAATTTCCATCAAATTAGTCTTAAATTTTGACAAACTTTAAATGTCTTGTATTGAGTAAAACCAATAAATAAGTGTTTTTAAAAAAATTATTTAAAAATTAATTTTTAAAGACCAGTTTACTGTCCTCTCAGATTTGATTGAAGTACTGTGCGCTTTCCGAAACTATGTATATACGCATCAGTACGAACAGAAACCTTTTTGTCAAATCCTGTGAACCCGTTTACAAAATTGAGACGATCATAAAAGGTATACCATGCTTTTAAAATCTACTATGGGTTATCCGAAATTAAATTATACGTGTTCACAAGCAAGAAAAAGCTCATTTGACAATTCCACTTACCGTAAACAGCGCTGACAGCACTTAGGGAAACATGTTTTATATCTGTTGATCCTGTGCCTTGGGCAAGATTTTCCCACCCTCTCCAATTTCATCGCCAAATTTTCTCTCCACTCGCCAAAGCAGTTGAGGAAGTAATTCATTTTTGGATTCTTTTTTTTATGATTGTTCCCAAGCATTGTTCCTCTTTGCGATTGCCCAATGGTGAAATGAGTGCACATTCTGTCAGAAGTCGTTCCCAGACATCAGAAATGATTTCTGATTTTACAAGTGGCGATACTGAAATAGATTCTCACGAACGGATTTATTCTTAGATCAAGGAACAAACAATGAAAAATGAAGGAAAATTTTGCAATCCATTTTTGCACGTTTAGATTTGTTCGTTTTGAAAGGTTTTTAATAGTTTCTTTTAACTGCTTCCTATAAAAAAAACATTATCTGGAAAGGGTTGAGTGCGCAGGAATTCAATTCAATTTCAAGGAAATTTTTTACTATTTGAATATTTATGTACTTATTAAACAGCAATCTCACGCGCTATGATAAAAACAACTCCACATGCTTTTTTTTTTTTTTATTCTTAAGCTTATTTATCGAAAAAAAAAAAAAGATTATTCTAAATATTAAATTTAAGTTTTAAATGAAATTTATTAATCTAAATAATGCAAAAATTGGAAATGTTTAAACTTAAAATCTTGATAATTAAATGCAATGGAAAATCAATACTTGGCAAGTGTCTAAAATCTAGAGAAATATTCGTCGAAATTTAAGCACTTTACGAATTTTTGACGAACTCGTAGAAATTTTTTCTCCTTCCTGCATTCTAGTTTTAAAAATGAAGCACGCGATTTCGAGGGTTAATTTAGAAAATTGAACTAATCCGTTTTCAAATAAAAATTACATGGCAAAAATTTAAAACATTTTATCAATACAATGATAATAAATAAATAAATTGGATTTTTCTGCAGCTTGATTCCATACAATTTTCTTATTTACCTCGCAATACTTATCTACTAAAAATTTTATTCGGCACGGAGTTTTAAATGTTTAAAAATTGAATTCTGGTATGTAGACAAGATTTTATTGCAAAAATTAATGTTGTTGTTGCCATGTCCCTCATGGAAGGAGAGATGAGGGGTGCAGCTTCTGTTCTGATGGAACACCCGTAGGTAGAAGTCTGACTTCTGCTCCGTGATGCTCTTACAGTCATAGGAGACCGGGACCTACTTCTTAAAGTGGATTCCGAACCACTACAAATAACCATGGCACTGCCGGGACTCGAACTAAAATTATTGAAACTTAATAATAAACGTAGTTCGCAAGCTCGAAGAATGTATTGTTAAATTTCTTTCCGAAAAATGTTTTAGATGTATTGAAAAACGTTCAATCAGAATTCGGTATGGATTTTTAAAAACAACAATACTTAAAATAAAAAATTATTTAAAAAAAATTTCCATAGAAAAAACAACGCTGTATCCAGGTTAAGTAGCGAATCTCTTTTTGTTGAGAAAGAGAAACTGAGAAATCACATCATTATGCAACTACCGTAAAAGCCCGACTTCATGAACTCTTTAATTTTTTTTTTAGTTGAATTTTCTGTGGTCTGATGGCCAATTGGCCAGTGCTCTGGCCGTTGGTACCACAGGCTTCATGTTCGAATCCTGGCTGTTGCATGGATGTTTGTGAGTGGTTCGGAATCTACGTTAAACTGTAGGTCACGGTCTGTTTAGCCCTCTTGTGCACAAAATGACCGGCAGAGCGACAAACCAATCCAATTTTCACGAACAGTAAAGATTGTTGCCAAACATCGCCAAGCTATCATCGCATATATTAAACTACAAAGTAGCAGTCACGTGAGGTGTAAGTTTGCCCCAAATAAAAGAAGAAAGAAACTCAGAAACTGGCAACCTCGATGCGTTCTATTATATTACTACTCTATGGATAAAACTCATCAATCTGCAGAACTCATAAATTTGTAACGATTTTTTGAAGAAGAATATCGAATCACGGAAGCAACGCGATATCAGATACTTTTTTAAACAGCAACGCAGTCTCTTGTGTATTTTTCTTGCTATAGAGTAGCTTGTCACAACTTAACTATCATTGTGCAGTATTAATTTTTCTTTTATTAATAATGAATTTTTATTTTGTAATTGCTAGAATGACATTGGATATTGATACGCAAGTTCATAATGTGCATCAACACATTAAATAAGCATATGTTTTTACTTAGAGTGGTTTCTTCTTTTTGGTATTCCCGTTAACATTCCATTGATGATGCGGCAAAATCGCTCATCCGGCACGGTTCCAAACGTATCGGTTTAAAAGTGTTTTAAAGTGTACGCTGATGTCATTTTGCTCCGACTATGAATGAAATGAAATCGAGTTGAAGATTGTTATAAATGAAATTGAAGATGAAAATAATCTATGAAATTTGGTGAAATTTTCTATGAAATATAATACAGTGAAAGCACTCATGAGATTTCAAGATTTTATTTTCTAATTAGGAATATTGACCAGATCAATACTTTTATTTATGTTGATCATTTTGACGAAATTAATATTTATGAAAAAAAAAAAAAATAGCAATAGGCAAAATAAAACCGAGAAAAGCCCCAGGAAGCAATGGGCTCAAAAGAAAAATCATCAAAGAAATATATTTAGCTAACAGTATCTGATTGCTGCTCTTTTTAATATTTTGCTAAAAGAAAGACTATTGCTTGAAAATCTCAAAAAGAAAAGAAGGAAAAAAATTAAACTATTACAGAAAATTTTTACTACAGAAAAAGTATAAAAAAAAGCAAGGAAAAATAAGAATGAAAAAATCTAAATCACCCATCAGGATAGAGACCAGTTTGCTTTTAACAACTTGGGGAAAGTTTTTGACAAAATAATTGCAGAAAAGTTGACATATTATTTGTAAATTGGAACTTTTATAAAAGTCAATTTGGATTCAGATGAAATAAATCTGCTATTACTACACTTCAAAACAATAAAGACTTCATTTATAATGTTGATCTTGAAAAGAAAAATATTTGTCCCATTTTATTAGCTATTTTAATTGCATTTAACTCTGTTTCATGGTCACTATTAAAATTAAAAATTTATAAATTACAAATTCCTACATATTTAAAAATTATTATAAGAGATTTCCTGAAGAATAGATAAATTACACTAAAAATACTACATTGAAATCAGCTTCTGTTCTGATGGAACACTCGTAGGTAGAAGTCTGACTTCTGCTCCGTGATGCTCTTACAGTCATAGGAGACCGGGACCTACGGCTTAAAGTGGATTCCGAACCACTACAAATAACCATAGCACTGCCGGGACTCGAACTAAAATTATTGAAACTTAATAATAAACGTAGTTCGCAAGCTCGAAGAATGTATTGTTAAATTTCTTTCCGAAAATGTTTTAGATGTATTGAAAAACGTTCAATCAGAATTCGGTATGGATTTTTAAAACAACAATACTTAAAATAAAAAATTATTTAAAAAAAATTTCCATAGAAAAAACAACGCTGTATCCAGGTTAAGTAGCGAATCTCTTTTTGTTGAGAAAGAGAAACTGAGAAATCACATCATTATGTCACTACCGTAAAGCCCGACTTCGCGAACTCTTTAATTTTTTTTAGTTGAATTTTCTGTGGCCTGATAGCCAATTGGCCAGTGCTCTGCCGTTGGTACCACAGGCTTCAGGTTCGAATCCTGGCTGTTGTATGGATGTTTGTGAGTGGTTCGGAATCTGCTTTAAACTGTAGGTCCCGGTCTGTTTAACCCTCGTGGGCACAAGATGACCGTAGAGCGACAAACTAATTCAATTTTCTTGATACTATCTATAGATTCAGCATCAATTTTCGAGTCACAAACTTTATATACTTATATAAATATTCATTCTCTTTTGTTAAATTTCAATTTCATCATTTACGTTTTTCGAGTTTCCATTTTTCATACAATTTTAGCCGCTCTACTTATTCTTTTTATCAATATATTTTAAGTTTGACTTATAAATTTCATTTAATCTAGTTTATTTTGATCGTGGACTCTTTAACAAAATAGATGTTATTTTCCCCTTTATTTTTGAAGCGGTTTTTCTTTTTTTTTTGCAATTGTAAATTTTTCACGAAAGTTTTTTTGAAAAAGAGTGGAAAATTTGAAAACGTAAAGTTTTAGAATTTTGGAAAGAAAATGGCCTGTCTTCAAAATAATTGTGCAATAATTTAGAAAGTAGAGAATTGTGGAAGAAAATTATAAAATGAAAGATAGTGAGTGCTCTTTAATATATTTAACGAATTGTAGTTCTTTAATATATTTAATGAATTGTAGTTTTTTACAAAAGGGGCTTAATGGCCGATGACTAGCGTTCTGGCGCTCGTTGCCACTGATGGCCAGCTGGCTAGCACTCTGGCCTTTTGGTACCACAGGCTTCAGGTTTGAATCCTGGAGTGGCATGGATGTTTGTTAGTGGTTCGAATCCATTTTAAACTATAGGTCCCGCTCTAAATAGCCTAAATCGTGCAAAAACGACCGTAGAGTGACAAACCAAACCAAAATGCTCATTGCTCCAGGTTTCGGGTTCGACTCCCGGCGATGACATGGATGTTTGTGGTGGTTCGGAATCCACTTTTCTTGTTCATAAGCTAATAATAAGCGTAAATTCCCTCCCACTGTTGAAAAACGCTTCTAGTTTCGTGACCACATTGTTACAAGTTTAATTATAAATTAAACTTTTCCTGTTTAAAACATCCTGCGATTGAAATCGGTCAGCTTTGGACATCCACAACTGTATATGGCCCACTTCATTGGATCTTCTATATATGGTATATGAATCTTCTTCACTGGTGAAACAGCCCCATGGTGGGCGAAGGCCGCTGTCTACTGGCAGATTCCAAGACAGGAGATGTTTTCTTTTTATGGGATAGGGTTGTCAGCCCTATGCCTAAAGCTCTATAGTCATATTAGACCGGGACCTAAGATTTAAAGTGGATTCCGACATCCATGGCACCGCCGTAAGTCCGAGTGGTTCCGAGCGCCAGATACTCAACCATCAGACCCATATGAACTCTACACTAGATCTGAAAATAAATGTTAATTCACACTATCCAGGGGGCTTTGTGCAGCACAATACGCGAAATCCAACTTAGGAAAATTAAAATGAGCTAGTAGTTAATATATTGTGTTTCGAAGCACCTTCTGTATCATGCTGTATGAAACTCTTGTCGGTTGAGACGCTGCGCGCGCACTACTGGCACCAATACCAGGTGTCTGGGCGACGACAGCTGCTTCCGAGATGTTGTTTGATGATCATTCACTTTCGAAGAATTCTTAAAATACATATTAATAATATTTATAGTATTAAAATTGTATAAAGGGTTAAATGTATTTACAATTACAGTGTCAAAATAAACCGAAAGATTATTTTTCTTAATTCTATTGCTTGAATCTCATTATAAAAATCCTTTGGCACAGGAGGTGGATCCCACTGTGAATAAGGGGAAGTTATTGACTCCTTCTCGGAATATTATTTTTAAATCCTTAAAACAAAATTACAAAACAAATTAGTAATATGAAACAGTAAATAAAATGAAAAAGATTATTCACTAACATTTGCCCGTTAGATAGGGAATATTTGTAAGTATTGCTGTCACAGAGCTATGCAATTTCATTATTTGGTGGCTGAGTGACTGTTACAGATTTGATACAGATAATTTGCAAGCTATACCACAGCAGTCTGCACACAGAACAGAGATCTAACGGCATTCTGTTATTACTTATAACAACCATTATTTCAAAATAAACAAGTAAGCGAATGTAGTCGATTTTTCTAAGTGTGCAACAAGAAAAAGTAACAGAAACGTAACATATAACCGATGTTACGTTTCTGTTGTTAATGTATTATGAAACTTTCTGCTATTTTTTCTAATGAGGATCATAGATATCATCAATACTTTTGTCATTTATTGTATATGCTTATAAAATAAAAAAATGCTAGATTTAATTAGAAATGAAATGAAATTAAATTTAAATTATCGTTTGATGGGGAGGGCTTCGTACAGCTTAGAAGGTTGTCTGCTTCAAAGCGGTAGTGTTTCAGTATATTTTTTTTTAACAGTAAGTCTTTACATACATTTCGCAAAAAAGGACCCTTTTTAACCGCAAAACATCTTTTGCAATCGGTTGCTAAAACCTCAACACCTAAAAGACATTAATAGGATGTCGAAATTAACAGCAGGTATAAACTGTCAGCAAATTAAAAAAGAAGAAAAAAACGAGTTCACCGTAAAACGGAACTGTTCGTTCTCTCACCAACAAACAGTTAATTATTCTTTCCTTTACCTCTATAACTTAGCAATTCCTGTTATTGAGACATTACTGAGAGTTTTATTTTAAAATTGAACGTAGAGAATTCTGAGTAAGGAATAAATTGTTTGTTTCAATGTGTAAGGATATTGATCGACTTCAGTTATTTATTGATATTAGTTATTAGTGAAATAATAATTGGGAAATAAAATCAAAAGGTACTTTAAAACTCTAAAAAAGGTTATATAAATAAATAAAATAATTCACTATAAATATCAACGTTTCAACATTAAAAATTTTTTTTTTCCTGAACGAACAGTTAATACTCATTTTACAAAACAACAAAAATACGCACCACAAATCTTAAAAGAAAGTAGAGACTTTCAATATATATACATTGGTGATACTTTAGATATAGTATATACATTGAACCTCTCTGAGGTGAGCCTTTTTTAATGATGATTCATCCAGAAAACAAATACAATGCAAAACTTTTAATTCGAGTAATATATTCAAGGCGTTTGAATGGAATTCGTTTACGCATTTCTTGATTTGTGTATCATAATTCGGGAGTTCACACTGTTAAAAATAAAGTACAGTATATTTGTGAGTTGCATGATCAGAACCTTCATTTCAGTTTTTCTCTAAAGGAACAGACGATCGGTAAATCAAGAATCATACATTTTATTTTCTAGATTATATCAAAATGGTGTTGCATATTCAATTAAAATATTTAGTGATGTTTTATCAAATCATTTTCTTGTTTGTTTATATCTAGCAGGATAAATTTAATTTTGTGGAATTTCACATTTTCAGTTAGTATATAAATAGAAAATACAATTTTATTTTATGAAATTTATTGACAATAATATAAGGAGTTGTAATTTTGTTTGTGTGTGTGTGTTCAAAATTTCTATCAAATAAGCTATTTAAAAGCTATTTACTGACAGTAAGGCATTTTTGAAGGGGTAAAAAATTCATCACAGGAAATCATACAATAGTTAGCAATAGTGACAAATAATAATAAAACTCTTTGAAATTGTTTTTTTATTCCAATTTAAAGTCCAAGTTGATTAATGGGAATTAAAGATCATCGTCACAAATACTAAAAGGGTCGTGCCACAATACACACCCAAAAGAAAACACCACAATAGCGATTTTGCCATTTTTTTAATGTATATTCATTTCGAAATAAGAAACATTGTCATGGTTGTGTTTGTTATAACTTGAAATTGCTTTTCACTACTATTACTTGTCAATGTAATAAATCAAAATGATTTTTGAATCACAAACCTGTGATTTCACATAATTTTTGTCATGCAGATTTTTCTGCTAAAGATTCAAAAATCGCGGAATTTCGCCTCTACCTCCTATTCCAGCATATGAAGAACACTTTTTAGTTGATAGAGAAGGAACCTATGAGAAATAATTTTCCATATCGAATAAGAGAATACATAGAAAACTCCAACCATACAGCTAAGCTATCGATGGTTATCTAAATACTGTCATCTGTACCGAACATTTTTGCAACTGGAATCAATTTTTTTTTTTTTTTTTTTTTTTTGAAAATAATTTTATAACCAATAGTTTAATTGAATTAGCATTCATAGAAATTAATGAAACATGTATTTATGTATTGAGTTGGTAGCATTGCCAACGTGTGAAAAACAATGTCTTATTTAATTTTTTTATTTTTTTGTCACTCTGGAATAAAAGTTATTCATAGATACATAATGACAATTTTTAAATTAAATTAATATAGATTTATGTAATATGTACAACATGAAAACCAAAATAATTTTTAATATTAATAATTTTTGGAAATTTTTTATAAAAATAATATTGTGAGTTATATGTATAAAAATTCATTGGGGAAGATATAAGTAAGAATAAATACTGTATAAACTGCTAATAAACATAGAATAAATAATTTCATATGGTTCTGGCAGTTTGAATAAAGAATTCTTAGGCGAAAAACTTTGTAGAGGAAAAAATATATTCTTTTTGAAGAAGTCAGTAAAAACCACATAGGGACATTCGTATACGGACAAACTACATTTTTAACCCGTTTACTCATTCAAAATTATTCAAAGTGAATTTTTTACTGAAAAACTGTAAGAATATTTTAAATAAAATTTCCAGTATGAGGAGTGAAATAATATTTGATAGTACAATATTGATGCAATTTATTTACAAATATATTATATACACATTATTGTGAAATATACATATATTTCCTTCTAGGTACTTTCCTTTTCGTAGTTAAGAAATAAGGAAAATTAAATTTTCTTAGTAGGCAAAACAGTAAATATTTTGTATTGCCTAAAAGAACAGATAATACAGTAAAAATAAAACATTTTGAAAATTAAAATGCAAAATAATAATAATTAATAGACAAACATTGAAGAATAAATTAAAATTCATTTTTACACAAATATTAGTTATACCAAAATTCCGAGTGAATATTACATCCTAAAAATTATTATTTTTTCACTGGCGCCATCTAGTTTTATAAGATCGAAATAATTTTAGATAATAAAATGTCCTGCCAAAGATATGCGGGATATATGTATATAACAAAAAAAAAAAAAAAATTTTTTTTTCTTCAAAATTTTCTTACCTTTTTCAAAATAAATTCACCTTTTCAAAATAAATAGCTTGAGATGTAAATATTGCATCTTAACATGTTGTCAAAAATACAAAGTAAGCAAATGTATATATATATATATTTTTTTTGAATCTCAAAATATATTTAAACAGTTTTAAATTTGTAAAAACAGAACTGCAATCACGAGTAATAACATTACCAATTTCAACATATTTTTTATCGATGGACCTGGTGTTCCATCTATGGGAACCATGAATAATCTATTGACTGGCAATGATGTGGATCACAATGCCTTTCGTGGGAACTTTTAGCAGTAATTGCCGCTTATTTGCATGTCGTAGAGAAAAACCTTGATAAATCGCACCAGGCAGCCTGTACACTGACGTAAAATTCGGTAAATATACTGTCACATAGTTTACTGTCTTAACATAGTTTACTCTAACAGCAGTAATTAAACATCGTTAGCAGATTCAAACCTGTGCTCTTATGCACTCCAGCTGAGTACGTTGCAACTTGACGGGTCCAACAAATATCATCAGTTTTTTTCATGAATTCGAATTAAGACATTAACTCGACAACAAGGTTTTTTTATTATAAAAATTAAATTTAAATTTTGACACATTTGCTCATACGTATTTAAGCAGCCCAATTAAAATGTTTCTCAGCATTAATTCTGATGAGGTGGTTCAGCGACATCAGTGCTACAAAGGTACCATGGTTTTCTAATTATATATTTAATTTTATTTCAGAATTTTTTTAATTCCATAGAACTAATTGTTTTTTATTAAATTTTAATTTTGTATCCATTATTAATTTGACACTAATTTCTGTTATTTTCTTCTGAAGATATTACAGTTTTCAAGACAGTTTAAAGATATTCTTGCGTCTCTTATGCGACTGCCGCTCAACCCATTTTTCTTACATAAAGAAACATGCTTTAACGCATCCTAGAGAGCAACCTTTTAATTGTCCATTGAAGAGTTGCAAAGCATTTATAACAGAACTGCCAGATGAAGGTTCATTTGATGATTTACACCGGAGAGCATCCTTTCCCATGTACATTTTGTATCATTGTAATTTCCCGTGTACATTTTGTATCAATGTAATTTCCCATGTACATTTTGTATCAATGTAATTTCCCATGTACATTTTGTATCAATGTAATTTCCCATGTACATTTTGTATCAATGTAATTTCCCATGTACATTTTGTATCAATGTAATTTCCCGTTTACATTTTGTATCAATGTAATTTCCCGTTTACTTTTTGTATCAATGTAATTTCCATGTACATTTTGTATCAATGTAATTTCCCGTGTACATTTTGTATCAATGTAATTTCCGTGTACATTTTGTATCAATGTAATTTCCCGTGTACATTTTGTATCTCTCGTAAAGATCAATTGAATCAACACATGACTCATACAAAAGAACAACCCTACAAATATCCCAAAGCATTTTCACAGTCTTCTGCCTTTAAACGACATGTTCATAGAAGAAAGAGTCTCGAAGTTTCATTTTGGGAGAAAATTATTCTAAGAAGATACGTATTGTGATGCTAAATATATATTTAAAAATTGATTTTGCAATCTCTAAATCTCCAAATTCTCAATTCATCCAAAGTACTAAAATTTCGCAAATTACCTATTAACCCAGCACGTTAAAAACATTACAAATGGAAATCTTCTGCGTTGTGACGCTCAGATCAACATTACCACAAATTATCTAATCACGATCGAGAGCCCTCTGGGTTTACAATGAAGTAGAGAGAAATTCACTCCCAGGAAATAAATATTCATGACACTTGTATGAAATAAAAGTTCTGATTTATTTATATTTTAAACATTTAGCGCTATTCTGAATAAAATAGTATTATCTTATATTTATACACAGAGTTGTTATATTTGTCATCAATCCACAATTAAAAAAAAAAGAAACATACTACTTCAAGAATATGAAGAGACAGCTTTCAAAATGGCAAATCAACTCACATGCAACCAATAATTATTTTATAACAGTAGATAATTCATTCAGAAGTTGTGCATTCATTAGATTCGGATGTGAAAAAATTTCAAAAAGTCTGATAGAATGAGTTGGAAGTTGTAGTTGAGTAGAGGTAGTTATATTTTCCATTTGGTTGGGTACACAATGTTAGTTTAAGCAAGTTATGACAAACTACTGCTTTTATGGCAAGAAAAAACATAAGAGTTGGCTTTACTGTTTAAAAAGTATCTGATATCGTTTTTTTTCCTTGATTGGGATCTCTTTTTCAAACAACATTTTGAATGAAAAACTCTGTTTTACGCTGAAATGAAACAAAAAGTAACACTAAAATGTGAGAAACGTGTCGCGAGTGAGCAGTCATGACAAACGTCTGAATCCACTTAAGAAAATCCGATAACGAATGGCTCATTCATTGCCGGATTATGGAAAGTTGCGAACAATCGAATGCAGAATTGAAGAGTGCCTGAAAGGAGCATTGGGTTTCCTTTGATTGAAATCGCCACCAGAACTGATTGATATGAATTGATGAATTGTTGTACGATTTTCACAAAAGAGAGATGGGGTATAAAAACTTTTCAGGGAAGTAATGATGGTCCATTTCTCTGTCCCATGAAACAGCGCTGATCCATTGAAATTGCGTTACTGCGTTTCATGCGCCATGTACAAATAGGGAAAGTGGAAAGCCTTGTCAACGCCACTTGATGTCAACGCCACTAGAAACACATATTCAGAGTTACTAACTCCAAATTCGCCTTCTGCCTTAACGCTCCGTATTTTGGAATGTACACAATCGAAGGTGTCCTCTGGGGCAATTCCTCCCTCCTAAATCCCCGTAAGAATACAGCAGCATCGAGCAAAATTTCAAAAAAAAAGAAACACGCTATCTACCGTGTCATCTATATTAGAACCCTTTTAAAGAATTAACGGTGAGGAACATAGGTAAAAAAAAAAAAAAAAAAAAGGTATAAAAGTAATAAAAAAATAATGCCAATCAGTCAACCCATTGGCACGACGGTCTGTTATCTGCAAATTTTTAGTGTTTCTCTGGTTACTGTGAAGTTTAAGGTTTTTACCATTTGTGCATCAGGGCTGATAAAAACAGGCGTGATGTGGAGTCGACTTTTGGCAATAAATGGAAAAATTTGTGGGTTTGTTTATTCCCAACGAGGTATGGCCTTTAAAAATCCTACCCTGAAATTGTCCAGTGGTCACAGCATGCCAACTGTTGGGCTGGGAACGGTAAAGTAAGTACTGTATGTTTCAATGATGTTGTTGTTAAAGCAACAGACCCCATCAAATCACGATTTTCTTGGGGGAAAAGGAATATTTTTTTAACTTTAAAATTCGCATCTGGTCTTGAACATACCCAGCCCTACAGTCACATTAAAATTTGTAAAATATAAATGAGTATTAAGTGTAAATGTTTATATAAATGGATATAATTTTATATAAAACCCTGTAGACTTCTTACAGAAGGGGCTCATATAACTACTTTTTAATTGAAGTCTCCCTTTTTCCGGCTTTCTAGAAAGGAATTTCTAAATAATAAAGCTTCTGTAAGAAATACACTAAAACCCGTTTTTACGTGTGAGATAGGGATCGCATAAAAAATATCCCAAAACTTCATAAATAGTTACGAAATATATTGTTTGTAACACATTTGAAAACATTTTTTTAAGCGGAAAATGGAAACCACATAAATTCCCACATAGAAAATGAGTTAAAACATCCTTGAGATATAGCGCTATCTCGTATCTAATAAAATTCGAGGTAGAGGGATGATATAATATCAGATGGGCAATCTGTTGGATTCTTTTTAATTTACAAATTATTTTGACAGCCATATGTTTTCTTTTTAAGGTACAATTTTAACTAATTTTTATTCATAATCTATATTTGATGGAATCTTTATATACCGCCCAAAACACAATCGCATAAAAACAAGTTTGGATTTACACTGTATTTTTAAATGTTGGAGATGACCAGTTTTATTTGTGCAGTTGGACGACGAAGAAACTGTCCGCAAGTGCCTGACCACAGCACTACTGGCAACTGGCAACTGGCAACTGGCGTACCGATTACGGAGTACCAACAGGGGGAAATACCCCCTTAAACCTCCTCAGCTTAATTAATATATATGTTTTGAATTATAAATGGCTGCTTTATTGTTAGTATGGAATTAAAGATTAAAGTTTCTAAAATATTGTATGGTACTCAAAAAAAAAAAAAAAAAAAACTATTTAAAAAAGTAAGATAAAAAATAAAAGAATTTAAAAGTTAAGTTTTAAATTCGGTACAATTAGGGACCAGTTGTCGATGCCACGTGACTATTGTACAAACGTAAACAACCCCAACCCGGTTGCTTACTGATCGCTGATTGGAAGAATTATGCTGAACACGTGAGAGCCAAGATCTGAAAGGTAAAAAAAAGGTAAACAAATGTTCCCACAAAAAAGGCCCATCACAGAACCTGTGACTTTATTTGGTTTTTCATTTTATATTTTTTTATTTGGTTTTCATTTTTATACTTTTTTGTTTGGTTTTCCATTTTTATACTTTTTGTTTGGTTTTTCATTTTTATAATTTTTATTTTTATTTTTATAATTTTTATATCTATCCTTTTATTTTTCTAACAAAAAAAAGGGGTAAAAAGGACCACAGCACTAGATGCCGGCTATAGACATCTTGATACAGCTTACGTATACCAGAGTGAAAAACTGATTGGCGAAGTGTTGAAAGATGTGTTGGACACCGCTTCTGCTCGAGAGGGAAGAATTGTTTATTACCAGCAAGGTAAAAATTTCGTGTTTTAGTGAAAAGTTTCCAAACATACAATACTAATTTTCGGACATCGATTTTTATAATACGTATACTTCTAACATTCTGCATATTTATTCTTGTTGAACAATATGAATGACCGACATCCTATTCTGGTCAAAAGGATGCGGTCATGATTCATTTTAAAAATACATGCATGCATTCGTATACGAAAAAGTAGATTTTTACTGGATCTGGTAAAAGTCCGCAATTCATAAACGGTTTTTGAGATTCGTTTCGAATGAGCAAAGAATAATTTTTCCAAATGGAGCATGGATTACCCGTTGAGTTTCTACTGCAATAATAAAAAAAAAAAAAAAAAACTCCAGCACTTGGTAGAGGACGAGAATTTCAACATTCTATAAAAGAAAAGTGGAGAACACGTCACACATAAACCTTGTTTCCTAAATTTACAGCAACTGGTCGGACTGTTGAGAAGACAGTATTATGGGCCCCAACAGTATACCTGATGATAATAGCCAGTTAATCTTTGTCAAGTGTTCTTGTTAGGATCAGCTGCCATTACTTAGGTCCCCCATCCATATCCTGAGTTTTTACTTCGATTTTATTTATTTTATTGATAAGGGATATACGTCTGAAAATTATAGAACATTTGGAGTTTTACTGAGAAAATAGACATGAGTTATAATGCGAAAAAATATATCTATGAAACAGTTGGGTAATTTGAGTCCGTTTAAAAATCTGTTAAATAACTCTTAATTTTTCTTTAATTTTCCAAAATTTCTAGAAATTCATGTAAAAATTAAATATTAAAGAAGCATTTCAATTGTATTCTTCCATAATACAACTATTGCCACATTTTTATGAATTCTTTACTAGCGATCATAGTACAGAAACTTCCGTAAAGAATCTGAAGTTGGCATAAAAAAAAAAATCTGATGGGAGTCAAACAGCTAAAAGATTTCATTCTCTCTCTGATTTAAATATACTAGAATACTAAGTTTCCCCGCAAGTTGTACAATTCAACTCGTGTTGACTCTTAGTTCCCCAACAGATAGAACTGATCCTGTTCTATGGATTGCGAATAAACTTGACGGACAACACATGGGTGTTGATGCACATGTTTTGTCGCATCCGGATTAAGATCAATTTAATGTGTGCCATCATAGGTGCTCATGTCGAAACTTATTAAAATAAAACTATATATTTTCTAAACATGACAGCAAGCAAATTGTTTATTCGTCTTCAACATTACTCTAGATATTTTTTAAACTAATGAACCAATTTTATTGCTACTCTTTCTCCTGCTCCTACAGTCGACATAAAGAATCTGTCTCCTTGTTATTGAACATTTTATTTATTTTGAATTTCTCTAATGAACTCATCAAAGTTCTATCGCTTTACTTAATTGTTTTATGGCAAATGTCTGTTGGTATTCCTGATGTGGATGCCAATATTTATAGGTCTCTCATAATTTTTGCCGCGCTACACAATTGCAAATAAGTGAATGTGATTCTGTATTGAATCTTCAAATGTGGGCTTTCATGTTACATCTGGATTGTTGCGATTCCAGTAAACAGATAAATTTTTGTCGTTTCCTGTCCGCAGCATAAATTCTAGAATGAGAGGCAAAATCGTCTGTTAGGGTCAAAACCATTCTCCTCCAAGTTAGGGGAAAACCCAAACCGCAGTCCAAAAAGAAAGGCGAAAGTTCCACGAAAAACACCTATATGACTGCTGGAAAAAGAGCTCGTTTACGTTTTAGGCGATTTTCATTTGCCCCAGTTTCAATAACATTTGAGAATCTAAACCAATAGTTCTCAAAGGCTCCCAGAAGATTCCCAGGCGGATTTATTTTCCAGATGTAAAAATATAGTTACCCTTTTTCTTGTCAGTTTTCCCGAACGACGATGGCTTTACTATTAACAACCAACCTTTCCAATTGTTTTTCTTAAAGTGCCAAAAAGCGATAATGCACCAAAGAATATTTGCTAGAAATTAGAGAGGTAATTTCCATGATTGGTAGAACCGTTAGAGTACACCCGATTAAAAATTCCGTTACAGCCAATGAGACTCCGTAGGTTTATAAGTTGATCATCAAACAGTAATTGAAGAACTAGTATCTGCTTGTCATGGATTGATAATTAAACATAAGGAATTGTTTCTTGAAAAAGCGTTTCAATTCCTGTGAAAGAAGAATGCGTGTCAATATCTGAAAAGCTTTGAAAATTGTAAAATTTTCAAAGTTTCCAGATTTATATGAATTGGGATTTAATTCCCTCGCCAAAATGAAATGTAAAAAAAAAAAAAAGATGGGAGGGGGGGGAAATCTTGAAATTTATGACGAGGAAATGCGAGTTTGCCTTTCAATATGTGCTCAAACATTGAAGAAATCGCTAAGGCACTTTAGGCTCACATTTCTCACAAACACAAGAATAATACACTTAAGGTGCATTTTATTTTTATTGCATTATTTTTTCTGTATTTGACTTGATGTTTACAACATATTTCTTGGAAATTTGTGTATAGTGCACCTACAGTTATTTGTAGGATTTTAAAAGCACCCCGACTTAAAAGTGTGAGTGCCACTAATCTACACATTTGACTTGTTTATTGATTTCAGTATGATTTCTTTTGTGCAGCTTCCATTCAATGCCCTGCATCCCGAAGTAGTGGAGCACTTCTGCGAACGCTCTCTGGCCTCCCTTAACACCAGTTACTTGAATCTCTACCTCATACATTGTCCAGTGGCAACCAAGGTATGGTATGTTAATGTAATGGTTATGGTATGTCAATATAAAATGTTAAGGAGGCGGCGCTCGGTGCCACAGGTTTCGAGTTAGAGTCCATGGTTGTTTGTAGTAGTTCGGAATCTACTTTAAGCCGTAGGTCCCGGTCTCGAATGACTGTAAGAGCGTCATGGAGCACAATTACTTCTCACCCACATCATTTACTAAATGTATAGGGACAACTCGGCTCTAGGCACAGTGGAGTGGCATAGTAATAGTAGTTAGGAAGGGCACTAGTAATGATGAATTTCGGCACAAGGCAAGCAGTTTTATTGTTCCGAACCTCTAATTTCGTTGACAAGCAAGTTTGTCCTTAATTTGACAGAAGGTCCGTCCACCCCCATGATTTCCCTTCATTTGGTGGACGTTCATTTTAAACATTTAATGGATCATACTGATGGACATTTGAAGAATAGAAATTTCTTTCACTCGCAAACAGCTTTAGAATTGCAACTTTACATTATTGATCCTTACAAAAATTTTTGTGGAACTTTTTATAGAATGTTTGTATAATTGTTCAATGGAATATCACATGAACAAATTTTCTTTCAAAGTTCTGATGTACGCATCTTTTATCCATTTTATCTTTTCTGACACAGTCAATGCGAATTCAGAGAGAAAAACTTAAACAAGAGGAAAAACATTTGTAAATAATTAACCTTAAAGAGTTTTAGTCAATATTTTGATTTGCAACCTGATAACGATAATAAGATCACTCAGATTGCATAAATATTTCAATTTCAAGGAATGAATTTAAGGCATTTTAAATGAATAAATGTTTCACTCTAAAAATACTACTGCAACCCGAAGACGTACGTTAGTTGGCAACGTGACAATTTTTCGTGTTTCGATGAAAATATTCCTTATTCCTCTATCCCGATACGCGGGATGGCAATTTAAATTGGGGCAAAATGCATTTGAAATTAAAAAAAAAAATTAATTGTTGTATTTTCTAAAATTTCAATTTTTCCACGTGTTTCAGCACACTGGCAACGACGATGAAGTTATATCATTTGAAAATGACCGTGCTCTCACTGAACACATCAACTTGACTGATAGATGGAAAGTAAGTCTTTTTCTTTTGAAGTCTGCTTTAGCTAAGCATCCAGAGTATTTGATTACTTAAATTGCAGCACAGATTTTTTGAATGCTTCTCAAGCTAATAGATTATTCACGAACTCATGTGACGTAAATATTTACTTACTTTTATTCATCAGTATATATAATTTGTTTTTAAATTGCTAAATTTATCCGATTTAATGTTTTAAGGCATTACACAAACATGCTGTACACATAACAAAAAGACTAAAAATAACAAGTTGGCGATTTTAGATGGCAGATTTGAAATATACTGATCTGTTTGAATACACTGGAAGTACGGGCAGCTGTAAAATTGGTTGCGTGTGCTTTCAGGCCAGTGAAAATTTTGTTTTTCTTTAAAATGTTGAAATATTTGCAACTCATTCCAAATACAACTTCAATGAAATTTTTTGTAATGCTTTCTCCTTTCCTATTTTTAGCCCTCTCCCCATAAAAAGAGGGAAGGAAAATTCTGAAAATGTTTACAGTTTGGTACAAATACACTCATGTCCATAAATTAAGGATAATGAAGTTCAGGCAAAGAAAAAGAGACAGAAGCAAAACAAATTTGACTTATTTGTAAAGTCTATTTATTAAACAAAGGTAAAGAGCAAAAAAGATGCTATATCTTTGACATAATTAATAAAAATTGCGATTTTTACTCCCTGAGCAAATTTCAAAAAGAACCTATTTACAAAAAACAGTATAACATGGTTAGTATGATGGTTAATATGGAGTACGTCACCCGGACGATGCAATACAGGCCTTACAACGCCTAGGCATGCTGGTATCAAATTAATCTTGGGGAATATTACACCACTCATCAAGCAATGCCCTCGAAAGATCCGGTTGACGGCTGCAATTCGTCGGCCAAGCATATCCCCACACATGCTCTATTGGATTCAAGTCCGGTGGTATGCTGGCCAATCCATACGGGTGATATCCTTCAATTGAAGGCATTCGTCTACAATGTTTGCATGGTGAGGACGGGCGTTGTCATCCATAAACAGAAATTCAGCACCCATGGCGCCCCGAAACAAACGTACATGTTGTTCCAGAATGACATCCCGATAGATGTGGCCTGTCATCGTTACACTCTGAACATGCAGGTCGTTCTGGAACCAAGAATAATTCCTCCCCAAACGAGCCATCCTGCACCACCGTAACGGTGTCGTTCAATGGTGTTCTCTTGGTGGTAACGGGTACCTGGCGCTCACCATATGAAAGTCCGTCGAGAATCAGACTGCAAACTAAACCTGGACTCGTCCGAAAACATCACACAAGACCACTATTGCGGTGTCCACAATGCATGCTCTCTACTCCAGGTTAATTGCAGGCGACAGTGAGTTGCGGTAAGTGGAACACATCTGACAGGCCTACGAGCATATAGACCAATGTGTCCTAAGCGTCTGTACACGGTCTGCCTTGAAACTGTCGTACCGGTAGCTGAAGAGAGCTGACGAGGCAGGTCTGATGCTGTGCTCCCGTCTGTTTCTTTTGGCAGTAACTGCTAAATAATTTGTCCTCATTCGGCGTTGTAACTCGGGGGCGACCTGTGCTGTAACATCTACTCACATTACCATCATCTTGGAATCGTTGCCAAAAGCCTGGAGATGACACTCTGGGCGATTCTAAGTTCCTCGGATACTTCCAGCTGGGTACGTCCACATTCCAGTTGTCCGAAAATTCTACCACGTTAAAAAAATCATTCAAATGCTTCCTTTGTGCCATAACTATGCGGTTATTGCACTGAAAGGCTTTTTAAAGCGTTTGTGAATAATTTTACTTCTTTTTGCCACCATTCCTTATATACCCCTCTCTTACACTCGTCATTGTGACGTACTATCCGCGCCATCTGGTGGTTTCCTATAATTTGCATATTCTTCTTCAAGATGTGTGTGATAATTCTACAGGTGAAATTTTTATTTTAGTGTTCAATTTATGTGTGATTCTGAATTATCCTTAATTTATGGACATGAGTGTATGTTCAACAGGAAATGATGGGACAATATCCTGTCTTTTTACTAAACTAGATGTAATTGAAGCATTTCAATCCATTTCTGTTCTGAATTTTATAATATATATAAATGCCTATTTTGGCTGTTATTGAGTTTCTCAGAATATGAAAAAAAAAATATTTAAATGAAATATTTTTAAAGAAAACATCAAAGCATCTGAAGACTGAAAACATCAAAGCATCTGATTTTAAACGAAAAAAATCTTAATGCAGAACTAGAGAATTATTTTAAGAAAATTTAGAAGAAATTAAGATATTCTATATTTTTTACATTTAAGAGAGGACATATCCCCAAAATGGTAGACTGACCTGTATTCTGATAGACATGTAAAAAACTTTATACTATCTTGTTATTTATAAAGGCAACAAATTTTAAATAATTTAACCTAAAATCTTTTAAAAATAAAATCTACAAAACTTCCAACAAACTTTCTTTATTAAATTTTCTTTCTAAAATAAAATTAAAAATATTTTTCTGTTTTGAAAATGCCAACGGATACAAAATGGAAATGTTTCGTTATAAATTCAACGGCACTTTTGAAATCTGATATTCAAGATTAGTCTTTTAAAAATGATTTCATCAGCTTTTCGGGGAAATATAATCGTCTTTATCCATAAACGTGCAATGAAAGGTTGTTATATTAGATATACAAAAATTCGATTTTCTCCTAGGCTATGGAAAGTTTGGTTGAAAAAGGTTTAGTGAAGTCTATTGGATTGTCGAACTTCAACAGCAAGCAGATACAGCGCATATACGATGCTGCAAACATCAAGCCAGCAGCCTTGCAGGTATGTATAGTTCTTTGGCTGAAAAAGTTCATAGAGAGTGCGTGATCTCTTCGCAGTATTTTTGAATAAAAATACATTTGTGTTTGCGCCTTCACTAATGCTTTGATTGCTGATCACATGAGGATGCGTCGATAGTCATTGCCCCGTCGTAGAAATGGTTTTTCCAGAAGGCAATTTATTTCTTATAGCAAATAAGATTGAAAAGTGGTAGTAAAACATAATAATTTGTGTCATACAGATTACTAAGTAATTTTAGGCCTTTACTGATGGAATATTTCGACTACGGGCCAGAGAGGGATAGGCACTAGAGACAAAATAATTTTTAAATGCCACATTATGCGCTGGCTCCTGGTGTGAAAATACGAAACAAAATAAGCAACATCTCACGCTGGCACGAGATCGGTAGCGACAGTGTTAAGGAACCGTGCAAAGCAAAACAACCAGTATCAAGCTTGATAGCTACGGACATGCTTATTGTGCACTTCTTTATGATTCAATTAATGAATTAATAAAACTTGCATACATATGTCGTAGCAAGAGTAGATGAAACGCCTTGACCTGTTTTCAAAAAATATATTGGGAAAAATAGGGTGCTTAACATAAGACGAGATTTCAAAATTTTCTTTCATAACTTCAGTTTTCCTTAATCTGCGGAAGTCCACTTTAGAACGAAGGCGAGAGATTTCTGAACGAAAATGATCGAAGGTGTGAGATAAATTTAAAGCCAATTGCAACTGAAATAATTAAAGAAAGGGGAAAATTATATCTTAGATAAGTATGTTTTCATGATAATGTTTTAATTTCCTTCGGGGAAACCGGGCTAGGCAATCCGTGAGCCCCTTGCAGCTCAATATGAAACTGTAAATTTATTTAAAACCTCCCAACTTTCTATAGGCTCGTTCATTGAAATGGAATATATTACATAAAATATTTTTTATTTCTATTTTTAATTTAAAGTGTTATCTGAATTTCGCAATATAATATTTCTCGAATATTTCTTATTGCAAGGATTAAACAATTAGCTCGATTATTTAAAGTTCTGCACCAAAAAAAAAAGAAAGGATTATTCTGATAAACATTTATTTAATTGGGTGTTTCCAAATTATTTCATAATTTCAGCTTGTGTTATGCTGAAGTGGAAGCTCGTTTAATTGCAAATCTTATAAATTATAATTTTAATAGTTATAAAACTTATTACATTTTCTGAAACATGCCATTATGATTATCCTCCTCAACTCACAACAAAACGCTCAAATCTCAATGAACACTTCAACTTAACCAATCAACGCCTCATATGAAAAAACAGGTAGTTAATTTTTCCTGTCCTTTGATCTTGAGTCAATAAAAATGACAATCGCTTTGCATGAAATAAGTACAACCCTTCCCTCCTACCAAAGAGTCTTTTGAATTGGCGCGTTTAAAGATAGCATTTAACAGATTGATGCAATAACCGTTTCTTTTTTCTGAACCGTTATTCTTTATTACATTCTAGGTAGAATGTCACGCATATTTGCCACAGTACGAACTGGTGGATTTTTGTAAAAGCTGGATATAACTGTAGCTGCCAGTTCACCTTTGGGAACGCCGGATTTCCCAGAGTTCGTGAGGGTACTGTTGGGAATGAAGGAAGCATATAATTTGTATCATTTCATCATCCTTTTATATAAATTTATCATACTCGTACAAAAAAATTAAGTGTATCTTTTCAAAGACAACAAGCCAGACTTTAAAAATATTTACATTAGTACATATGATTTCCTTAGTTTATAACGCAGCTAAAAAGGAATATTTTTGATACGTAAAAGGAGCAAAACAATTTTCGAAAGTGTTTTGCATTGAAATTGTCATTGTATAGAGCCGATCGGGAAATCATTGATTGAAAATTTAAATCCCGCCACTTCACTTATAAATACCACACCGTAGAAAATATGCTGCAGAAGAAACACTACTCAGAATGCACTATTCATGGCTTGCTAAAGGTGGAAAAGAGAAGGATGCTCAGTTTGGTTGGCGTTGTTTTCTGGGTGGTAATTCAGTTTAAATCAACGAGAAGGTTATTAAATTTTATTCCTGTAAGATGACCTCACATATTTAACTGGCCGGTGCTACGATGTATAGAAAGAGTGACTGGTATGAACACACAATTAAAATTACCTAGGACAGAATAAGAAAAGTGAAAAACCAGTAATTACAGAAAGCAAAACATTTTATTGTTTTTCACGAATTTACCACGTTACCTCCTTCACACACGATGGCACTTTTCAAGCGGCATCACTGAAGTTTGGGCCATGGCAAGAATGTGTAGAACCTGACGTCTGATGGCATCTTTGAAATCGGCTACTGTTTTCGGATTAAATGCATATACTTTAGTTTACAGGTAGTTCCAAAGATAAGGCCACGGTAACGGAGATGTTTCTTAACACAACAGTTTGGTTACAGAATTGTATGACAGAAGACCTCACAAATGGAAGAGCTGCATCCACACGATGTCGGAGCATTTCGCTGTAGGGATACCTGAAATCTAAAGTGTATGCATTTCTGTAAATGGATTCCGATTTGAAAGATGCCATCACACATCAGGTTCAACATATTCCTCTTACCTAAGTTGATAGCACTAAGGTGTCTTAGTGCGTGCTGGTCACACGGAAAATTTGTGAAACACATTAAATTTTTTTGCTGTCAATTGCTTCTGCCTTTATTAGTTTTCACTTTTGTCTAGCGCCGAGGCGGTGGAATGGATGCTTGTTAATGGTCCGAAATCCATGTTAAACTGTAGGTCCCGCTCAAATTAGCCTAAAGTGAGCACAAAATGACTGTAGAGCGACAAACCCAAACTTGTCTAGCGCCGACGATTTCCGTGTTACATTTACGGTTCCAATGCTATTTATATTTTTTACTATTGAGATCGCATTGCAATAAAAAAAGTGCTGCTATTTGAAATTTCTGAATTCGTATCATTGTAACAGTAATTGAGTTTAACTATAGTTTTTCATGATTCTTGAATACCTAAACACCAAAACTTCATTCAGTTTCTGTGAGTGGTATGATAGCTAGGGACTCGCACATATTGATATTTTTTTTATCAACCTGTATATAAATATCTATGCATAAAGTGGTTAAAAAGACTTTAAATTTTGCGTCTCTCCTTTTAAGATTATTAGCGCATAAGGAAAGAAAATGTCTTTAATGTCGTATATATGCTTTTCTTTTTCAAGGGATTACAAACGACCGACCTTGTTGGAGAATGACCGCCTGAAATCTCTCGCTGAAAAATACAAGAAGACACCCGCTCAGGTGATGCGTATACTCATTTGAAATTTCCAAGAATAATACCTTTTTTTTTTCCTTTCAAGGCTTTGGCCGGATGACACTTTAACTGAAACCTTTGGTAACGAAATTTTTAGTGTACAAACTTCTATAAAATCGGTTAGAATATGTGCAGCCGGTTTAAGATGCATGTCGTTTCTTTGTAGAAGCCGCAGCGGAATTGTGTATTGAACTTGTAACAACGCACAGCACAGTATTCTCAGCGACGGAAGTAAGTCCAGCGTCCAAATGTCTGGGAATACGCCTCTCTAGATATCGTTGAGCGCATGAACTCTGCGTTGCTCAATCATTCCACTCTAATCTGTAAACCAGATGCATATCGGCTAGTTCCGCTTTCGTATACTCTACTATCCTTTACCACCGTGTCTGTATATAAAATAGTCTCGAGAAAGCTCAGTCTTGTTTGGGAACCGACCCTGTATTATTGAGATTCAGAGTCGTTTGGACATCTACTAATTCCATCCTAGAAATTTGCAAACCCATTATGGAGATGCCTCAAATTAAGTCTGATTAATATCATAGCCAAAGATAATCGCGAAGCAGTCGAGTCTAGTTATGACGTCCGAGTAGAAAAAAAAAATTAATTTGATTCTTGGGAGTTATAATTGCACGACATTCATTTAACAGCATTTCAATTTTAATAGTAAACAAATTCAAATGTTCAAAGTTAGTGTTCTTATTTTTCTGTTGATTCCAAAGCTTGTTTTCAGATATGTTAATGTAAATTAAATTTTGAAGTTCTCATCGTTTCGCATGTTAATTGCAATCAGTTTCGGGCAAAAATTTGCGACACAATTTCTAAATTACATCTCACAAAGATTTTACTTTTTAACTCGTAAACGAATTGCAGATAGTTGTAAGCATATTATTGCCTGTCGTGAATTGTTAAAATTGATGTGTGCCCATTAGGACATTGTCTGTGTATTCTTCTTATTGGTAATTATTCAGAAAATTATGCCATAAAACAATTTTTAAAAAAGCATCAAGTGGTATTTACGTTTACTGAACCTAAAATTGCAATGACAGACTAAACTGATCAAGGCAACTAATGTATATAAAAGTTTTATGGGAAACCTCAAAATACTTACATAATTTCCAGTATTAAATCTACGAAATATCCTGATTTGATTTTTTTTTCCAATTCTTTTGTTTAGCAGAAACAGTTAACTCAAATAGAAATAAACGGTAATGTAATTTAATGAATATATGTCGCCATAGCTCATGAAGAATTGTAATACGTTAAAGAATTCAGAATCGCAAATTTTTGTGTATGCACTTTGGAATGCGTTGATGGTGTGCATTTTCAAATGCAGAATTTTATTTTGAAAAACTCGTATATGCACTACAAATGCAAGCAGCATAAGCTCAAAAAATGTGCAAGTCTGTATTAGAAACGCAAAGTGCATCGCAGAAAGCAAGAACTAAACCGAATATGACTGATAAAGCCTTGAGAAAACATTTACTCATACATATAGAAACTCGGTTTCAGCAATGTTTTGGTACCCAGTTTGATTCTTAAATTCTCTTGGCTTGCTATATATATTCTAAGCTTTGTTCCCTGATCGTCAAACATGCCTTAAAGATCATTCAATCAACTCCAACCTTGGCAGTCTCGCTTTGTGCAGCATATTATTAGATGTGTTTTTACAGAATAAAAGAATTTACATTATACGAAACGCCTTAAATATTTAAATGAAAATAACTAAAATATTAATCCGGTAATGCTTTTGGTATATGCTTTTAATGCGCTCCACATCTTTAAAATTACACCAAACAGCATGTAAAACCAAACTGTTTAATTCGTTGCCAAAACAGGATGTATAGTAATTTAGACTTATTCCAAAGCATACGTATACCAAGGTAAAGTCGGTCTACCGATTGTGCATAAAGGTAAATATCTGATTGCACGCGGAGAGAATGAAACAATTTTTAGGAAAGCTACTCGGATATACATGGTAACAGGCGATTTTGAAAAAAAAAAAGCTCAATGTGGTATTTTTATTTCTATGTAATTTGAAAATTTAATTGACAATAAAGAATTGAAATGTTTATTATCAAACACAATTCGAAAATGCATTTCTCCCCTACGACGGCCCACTTTTTAATTCTTCCTACTTGGCTGTTTGCCAATTTGTCACATAACCGGCAGTCGATGTATTTTTTACATGGATTTTTTTTTTTCCAGATATTGCTGAGATATCTCGTGCAAAAGAGGAATAGCAGTTATCTCCAAGAGTAGCCATCCTGAAAGGATACAACAAAATATACAGTGAGCCACAAAATTGAATATACACCTCTAAAACTTTTAGACTTCTTCCAATTACAAATTAAATATTGATTTAAATAGATAAATTTTTTTATCCTAGATACTGTAACCTCTGCTTTACCATCCTATAATAACACAATTCTATAGTTAACTTATTTATTACGAAAAAAAGTTAAACGATTCGAAGAAAAGATAGAAAACCATGCCACAAAATTGAGTATACACTTCTTATATTTGCAAATTATGCCACCACTTTTTTTAGTTTCAAATTTTCTTTAAGGAGTTTCAGGAGTAGCTGCTGCTTATAACACATGCTATTGCACTTCAACGCTTTTAAATAGCATTTTTTTCTCATTAAAAATCGTAAAATGAGCTCTCGTAGAGAAACTACTGAATCTGAGCGTTTATTGGTTGTAAAATGGTCGAAAGAGGGCAAATCTCTTCGAGAAATCGCTCAGTTGATTGGTGTAACTCATGGTTGTGTCCAAAAATACTACAGAAATATAAAAAAAAAACTGGATCTGTGGCCAATATTCCTGGAAGAGGACGTAAAGAAATACTGAGTACTACAGCGAAGAGGAAGATCATTCACTCAGTAAAGAAAGATCCGAGGGTGAGTGCCTCTAAACTAGCTTTATCGATGTCCTCTACAATCGGGAAAAGATCTCAGTTGAAACAATTCGACGTGTCCTTCACCAATATGGCTTTCATGGCCGTACACCAATACGAAAGCCACTCATCAAGTATGTGAATAGACAAAAGAGAGTGATTTTCGCCAAAGAACATCGTTTAAAGCCTATTTCTTTCTGGAACACTGTAATATTTTCTGATGAAAGTAAGTTTAATCTTTACGGAAGCGATGGACGATTTAAAATATGGGGAGAAGCTGGGAAAGCACTGGCATCTAAAAACACCATTAAGACAGTCAAGTTCGGAGGTGGATCTGTCCTCGTTTGGGGTTGTATGTCGGCTGGAGGAGTTGGAGAGCTTGCTTTTATTGATGGTATTATGGACAAACATGTATATTTGGGGATTTTAAATGATAACTTGAAAAAAAGTACTAGTAAGTTGGGACTTGGGTCAAGCTTCATATTCCAGCAGGACAACGACCCCAAGCATACAGCAAAGATTGTGCAGTTATACTTGCTGTACGATTGCAAGAAGCAATTACACACTCCAGCCCAGTCTCCAGACCTAAACGTCATCGAAAATTTATGGTCGCAATTAGAGAAAGCTGTACATGAGCACGAAATCACAAGCAAGGAAGTTCTCAAGAAAGTTCTGAGAGAAGAATGGGCTAAAATTTCTGTTGAAACCATTAAAACAGTAGTAGAATCTATGTCCAGAAGATTACAAGCTGTAATTCAAGCAAAAGGTTATGCAACAAAATATTAATTTGTACTTTGAAAGGAAATTAATAAAGGTGTATACTTATTTTTGTGGTGTTGTTTTTCCTCTCGTCTCAGATCTTTTATTTGTTTTCGTAAAAAATAAATAAGCGTAACAATTTTATAAGTATAGTACGGTAAAGCATAGACTAAAGTATATAAGGTAAAAAATTCAATCATCTTAAAGCAATATTTAATTTGTAATTGCAAAAAGTCTCTAAGTTTCTAAGGTGTATACTCAATTTTGTGGCCCACTGTAGATGTAAGGACTCTCTTAAAAATGCTATGATTAGACGAAATATTCTTAAGATAGTTAGTATAATTATTGTACCATACACGAATTACATCAATATAATAGAGTGTTAACTAGTGACTTTTGTTTCCTTGCTCATTCAATTACTATTTAAAAATCTGCTTAAAAATGACTAATGTCGCTACGGTTAAGCTTTTGGTCTCTTAATCTGTCTTGTTTTATCTTGTAATAAGGTAAACTATCTTAATAAGCCCCTTAATGCATTGGTTCTTAAACCTTTGAAGGCAAAGAGCATTTAAAATCCTATATATAATTTTAGGCGCATACGTACAAACTTCTGAGAAATATGGTATAATAAAGTCAAATATTACAGAATAAAATGAAACGCACCTTATTTTTTTTATCGCATTAAGTTTATTTAGGAAGGTGTTCAAACCTGTTAGCTTAATTGCTGATATTAGTTATTGCTGAACATTTAGTATATTTTAGTGTTTTGATAGTCGGCTAAATGTTTTCTGTTTAGGGATTAGTAAGCATTGTATTTAGTTTTAAAAATAACACCGCAGCTAAAACTCATCAAAACAAATTTCCAAGTTGATTTTTAATTTTTCGTGATTTTTTATTTGTTTTCATATTGATTTTGTTTTGTTCATCATATGTTGATTTTCGGCCATCGTAATATTTTAATTCCTGGAACTATGTACCAAATCCAAATTCAATACCTATGTATTAACTATTCCTCGAACTATTTTTCTGCACAAACAGTTTTGAGCAGAAAAAGTCTCTCAATCCTCTTAAATGATGCACCCCACCCAGTGATTGAAAACCGACTTGGATGGGTTTTGAAACAAAAGTTAGATTCTCATCTTAATTAGTATTATAGATATTTTAAGGGTACTTAAAAAATTTAAGCTTTTGTACCGATATCAGATTTCTCATGACGTAATATTGATTCGTCTTTTATACTTTTCACGAAATTGAAATACTTCGTTTATCCAAAATCTTTGTAAAATTTTTAGATTTACTAAAGTAATTAAATAAACCACAGTTAAGCTTAGTGTTCAAACATTGCTTCAATTCTTTAAGATGACATATTTTTCAGATATTTAACTTTACTTTGATGGATGAAGATGTGGAGGAGCTGAAATCGATGGCGAGCGGAGTTCGATATATTACTTATGACTTCTGGAAAGGGTAAGTTCATTTCTCTGAATGCAGTAAGTTCATATCTTCAGACATTTTCTGATTTTCAGTAAAAGTATTCTCATAGGTCTCGTGTACCTTTTTGCGTGTGGTCGCGTAGAGGAAAAGAAATTAAGCTGAGAGTTTCGCTTCTGCTTCTACTATAATATCGGACGGGGTTACAAGTTTCAGACATCTTCATTATTCGTAACTCTCAGTTTTCCTTATTGTACATTAACACTGTAGGGTTAAAAAAAAAAGACCCTCTCACAGTAGAACAGGAAAACAAATTCGGATACTATAGGGACAGATATGCGAAGAAAATTCTTGTTAAATAGTTTTCTACTGAATCTAAGATCATTCGATAGAGGTAATTAAAAAATATTGTCAAGTGGTTCTTTTCGAAGAAATGCGACATTTATTTACACAATAATCGCTGTACTAGCCACGAAGAAAGGCTCTTACTGTCAAACCTCGTACAATTTGACCTATTTTCCAAGCACCCTGCATAGCAAAGTTCTTACTTGTTATTCTTGCATTTATTGAAATAAGATTTATTTTATTTTTATTCTGAAGGATGTTTTGTTCTTTTTCAGCTTCAAAGAACACCCCGAATATCCATTTCATGAGGCCTTCTAAAAAGTATTCTGATGGGGACTACTCTGCCGATCGTCGCATTTAGATGTATTGATTCTGCTTTAATATGTTAATGTAACCTTTCCACCCTCACTGGGTTTGTTACGTTTCCAAAGTTGTCTTCACAAATTTATGTAAATTGTTGCAATAGAAGAAGCTTTAATATTTTGTTATTATACGATTTAAGAGTATTCTTAGCAATATAATTGCAAACGCATTTTGAATTTGACAATTGTATCTCTTGAATTGTTAATTCTCAAACAATAAAAAAATATTCGCACTCGATTCTTTTTTTCTCTTTAAATATTATAGTTCTTTAATATTTTATTCACTTCACTTTGTTCCATGTTTACAATATAGGAATAGATGGTATTTTTAACATTGATATCCACTTTAAATGTTCTGCACTCGCTATTTATTTTTTATCTCTTTACAATAATTTATACAAGTCCACATAAAACACATTTCAATTAAAATAATGCTTTTATCGCTACGAATTCAGAATGTGGAACTGTCCAAGTCTCGACTGTCTTCCTTATTTATATAACGCGTCCTCGGATCATATTCGAAAACGCTAAAAACTTTCAGGTAAAAGATCACGCAGCAGAACTTTTCCAGAACAAGCTCTAGCTGTGTTACTGGCAACAAAATGGCGCTGTATACTTCGCCCAAATAAGCATAATTGACACTTTTGCGTATTTCCACCACTTCAAGTAGATGGCATTGTACTACTATACCGTAAGACATTGTCTTATGCAAAGACATGTCCTTGACATTTGCCCGTAACTACGAACCGAAATAACGAGAGGAACAGACAAACATACACATTTTCGTTTCAAAACTAGAAGCGATTCAAAACTACAATATGTTGGTATATTGAACAAGCTATGGAAACAAGGTCTTGGGCTTAGTGGAGGATTCAGTGTGGCTCTTAGGCTAAAATGTTTGCAGACCCTCGACTCGGAGCAAGTCTTTTCGGAATGAAATTTCAAAAGGTAGTCTCAGTAATATAACATACGACGCATCGATGATGAATAAATGTTTAAAAACTTTTTTTGTCTTCATCAATCAATTGAAGTTTTATCTTAATACGAATTTTATACAATAACAATAAAATTGTAAACGTAGAATAATACATCAATATATTTGAGTACAAAACGTCCTCTAGTAAATTTAAACTGCAAATTAACTGTTGTGTAACATTAGGATTTAGGTATTTTTATTTCTAAGAGAAAAAAAAAAATTCTCAATTCTTTTAAAATATTAAATTTTATATTTTTTAAACAATTATTCAGTGTACAGTATAATATAACTATTTTCTTCCATATGCCCAATATAATAAACATTAGACCTTGATCTTGTAAACATATGCAATACTAATAATTTCTCTTCATGCAAATTAAGTTTTCTTAAATAAAATAATACTTTAAAAGCGTTTGATAATTTATTATAATGAGTTGAAAAAGATATGCTGTCATCGTTCTTCCAAACCACAAAGAAATACTATTATACAGCTTACGATATTTCTGCTGTTGCCGAAAGAATTTTATTTTTGCTCTTGACGGAAATGGCTTCCAATTGCAAGATTCTCGACAACTGTAACAGGAAGATTAAAAATCTGGACTGTTAAATGGGTTTCATGCCGAGAGAATTCGGGTGGCACAAATCATTCCCAAACTGTATGAGAGAGTGCTATCCTGTAATTCCCAGGGAAAACGGTAAAAAACAATGTTACATCTTTTCTTATCCAAAGTATGTATGAAATTGTTTGTAATTTAACCTTTATCTATCTTCAGATTGCGATTCTTTATATTGCAATGGTACTCAAGCTTTCTACTTTTCATTTTCATTCTCGTAACAGTTTCATTATAAATTAGACCAAATAAAATATCAAAACTGAAATAAAGTTTATCTTTTGATTTATATAAATAGCTTAGGGTGTACATTATATATATATATATAATAGCACAATGGTATATAATAGGGTATATAATAGCACAATGTACATTATAATATATTGATAACATACAAGTAATGATTTCAATTTCTGATCGCATACAAAAAAATATTTATTCAAATAAATGGCCATACTTTTATGAACCAGATCTTTCAAAATATTCAAATATTACAAAGGAATTTAATTAAGTTAAAAAAAAAAAATATTTTGTTCTGCGCTATTATTTCATAGAAGTCTAATCAGATATTCCTTACATGTATTTAAACAAACTGGTAAACATTTATAGCTTCCATCTATTTCTCAAAGTTAGTGTTTCCGCCGATGCACTGTCAAAATTTACATCAAATTTCCCCAGAATCAACAAGAATACTTCTAATACAAAACCTAGAACTGGAAAAAAAATTTTCGAAATTGAATCAATATTCGTTAAGAAATTACCCAATTGGGAGATTTTTTATAAAGGTGATTATTTTTCTGTTGTACTGTTCATCAACAGGCTGACTTAAAATGAATAAAGCAAAAGAACAAAATTTTTGGTAGCTGCAATTCAGCGATTAAGAAATAAAATTTTGCATTGCCATTTTACAAATAAAAAATGCTCGGGTTTCATCCTAGACTCCTGTATCCCAGTGGCAATCGCCAATATTGCCCTCTGAAGTAAGTGTATTGCCAATTCCTTGGGGTTAGTGAAGGTCAATTTAGGGAATTCTCCAAAATATATTCGAATTTGAGATGCACAGCGGTGTGTTTAGGAAGGGGAAGATTTTTTTCTCAGCGTGAGGTTGGGGAGAAAGTGGCTGTGCTAAAGAAGACGTCTATATTCCCAGGATACCCTTGATAACTTCCAAAACTACCCATTCGAATTCAGAAGTCTATAGCGATGAACATTTCAAATCGGACACAAAAATGCCACGCACCAATTTCTTTCCCATACCAACCTATTTTAGAGATGTTTTCACATTAAAAAAAAAACACACCTTTTTTATTGGATCATTTGCTTAGGTCAATACTAGGTAGCTATAATAAAGATCACAGCACGACTAGCCAATTTGTCTAGCAGTTCTTAAAATATGCTCTTTTGTGTGCCATGCCATATTCTTTACAAGTGGGGATTTAACATGTTTTGTAGAGGGAAGGAAATTCACAGAACGCTTGCCTTCTCCATTTTAAAATAAGTTTTTCACCTTGACCAACCTTCTGTAGTGGAGAGAAGCACCAGTTGAGGATCAACTATTCTCGATTTTACACAGTAGGCGATCTTTCATCTGGGATCACGGCCAAGCCAGATTATTGATTGCCCCTATACTTTTAATGGTAATACCAAAGATAAATCACTCTAGGTAAAAATTGCGACGATTCAAATTTGCACAGCATTAATGTGTCGAAGAAATTTCTGAGCAAATGTAGAAGATATCTATATCCGATGAAATATTTCATCTTTCTAGCAACTGCAAAAACAAAATTCATACATTGGACATGAACTTAATAGAATATTTGTGTATTAATAAAAACACACACACAAATGTATTAACATGCAATGTTAGTTTAAACAACTTGTGACAAGTAGCTACTTTATGTCAAGAAAAATATACATGTGCTTGCTTTACGGTTTAAAAAAGTATCTCGTATCGCTTTGGTTCCGTGATTCGGATCTCTTATTCAAAAAAATGTTACGAAGGAAACACAACTAGTTGTGCAACAGTCCCAGAAGTCTATAGCGATGAACATTTCAAATCGGACCATGGCGGGCAAGGCCGTCTGCCTACTGGCAGATTCGAAACAGGAAATGTTTTCTTTTTACGAGATAGGTTTGTGAGTCCTATATGATGAGTTAAACGCTGAACTGAAATAAAAAGCCATAGTTACGATAAACATTTAGCGAAGATACGAACAACGCTGTGCACACAAAGGCGGTCATAGTTAACAAACGCTCGAAACCATTCGAGAAATTCCGATAGTGAACGGCTCATTCAGTGCCGGATTAAAGTAAGTTGCGAACAATCGAATGCAGGATAGAAGAGTGCCTGAAAGGAGCACTGGGATTGCTTTGATTGAAATCGCCGCTCGAACTGATTGATATGAATTGATGAATTGTTGTACGATTTTCACAAAAAGAGGGCAGGGGAGTACAGTTGCGCGTAAAAATTTTCTGAGAAGTTATGACTGGTCCATTCCTCTATCCCATGAAACAGTGCTGATCCATTGAAATTGAATTTATTATAAAGTGGTCAACCCTTCTAGCGGTTTCATAGGCGGCCGGCGTTTTCATTTGATGTCCTCCTTTACAGATTTTATTCATCACAGATTCAGTGATACCCACTCCAAATTCGCTTGACGCTCCTTAATTTAGAAAGAACACAAGCGAAAGTGCCATCTGGAAGGTCTGCAGTTTCCTTCTAGAACCCAACCGCCCGTAATAATACAGTAGCATCGAGCAGAATTTCAAAAACGCAAACACGCTATCTACCGTGCCACCTATATTAGAACCGTTTTATAGAGTTACAGGAAAAAAAAAATAACGCCAATCATTCAACCCATTTCCAGCCCCACATAGTCTGTTATTTGCAATTTTTCATTATTTAACTGGGTGCTGGGAAGTTTAAGGTTTTTACCATTTGTGCATCAGGGATGATAAAAACAGGCGTGATGTGGAGTCGACTTTTGAAAATAAAAGGCAAAATATGCGGGATTGTTTATTCCCAACGAGGTATGGCCTTTAAAAATCCTACCCTGAAATTGTCCAGTGGTCACAGCATGCCAACTATTGGGCTGGGAACGGCTAAAGTAAGTAACATACGTTTGAATGATGATGTTAAAGAAACAGACCTCATCGAAATCACGATTTTCTTAGGAAAAAAAAAAGATTTTTTTTTAATTTCAAAATTAGCATCCGGCCTTGAACATGCCCTGTACCAAAGTCGAATTACAATTTGTAAAATATAAATGTGCATAATGTGAAAATGATAATCTAAATAGGTAGAGTTTTTATATGAAACCATGTGGGTTTCTTATAGAAGGGGCTGAAATAACTACTTTTTCATGAAGTCTCCATTTTCCCGGCCTTCTAGAAAAGGAAATTTTAAATAATAAAGCTTCTTTAAAAAGTACATTCAAGCCTATTTTTACGTGTGAGATAGGGATCGCATAAAAGAATATCCCGAAACTTCATAAGTAGTTACGAAATATATTGTTTGTAACGCATTAAAAAACATTATTTTAAGAGGAAAATAAGGCCTACATAGAAAATGTATTAAAACATCCTCAAGATGTAGCACTATCTCGCATCTAATAAAATTCGAAGTAATGGGATGATATAATATCGGATGGGATATCTGTTGGATTCTTTTTAATTTGCAAGTTATTTTGACACGCATGTTTTCTTTTTTTAAATTGAAATTTTAATTAGTTTTTATTCGTAATATGCTTTTGATGGAATTTTTTTTTATATACCGCACAAAAAATGATCACATAAAAACAAGTTTGAATTTACACTGTATTTTTAAATGCTGGAAATGACCAGTTTTATTTCTGCAGTTGGACGACGAAGAAACCATCCGCAAGTGCCTGCCCACAGCACTAGATACCGGCTATAGGCTTTTCGATACAGCTTACGTATATCGGAGTGAAAAACTCATTGGCAAAGTGTTGAAAGACGTGTTGGACATCGCTCAGCTCGAGAGAGAGGAATTGTTTATTGCTAGCAAGGTAAAAAAATTTGCGAAAAAGTTTTAAACATACAATGCTAATTTTCGGGCATTTTTATAGTATGTATACATCCAACATTCTATATATTTATTCTTGTTCAATAATTTGAATGACCAATATCCTATTCTGGTTAAAAGGATGCGGTTATGATTCATTTTAAAAGATACATGCAAAGAATCGCATACAAAACTTCTTCTGAAGTAGCGAATTTTACTGGATAAGGTAACTATCCGCATTTTTAAACGGTTTTCAGATTCGTTTCGAATGAGCAAAGAATTCTTTTCAAAATGGAGGGAGCCTAGACCCTTCGAATTTCTGAAGGAATAACAATAACAAAAACCTCTTCAGCACTTGGTAGAGAACGAGAATTTTAACGTTCTATAAAGAAAAGTGGAGAACACGTCCTACATAAACCTCGCTTCCTAAATTTACAGCAACTGGTCAAACTGTTGAAAAGACAGTATTATTAGCCACGACAGCAAACCTGCTTGTAATAGTCACGTTGTCAGTGAATCTTTGTCAAGCATTCTTGCTAGGATCAGCTACCAATACTTAGGTTTCTCCCCCTCCCCCAATATCTTACTTCGGTTTTATTCATTTTATGGATAATGGATATAGTTTGAAAATTATAGAACATGTGTCTATTTTTCAGTAAGACTTCAAAAGTCATAATATGAAAAATATTTCTATGGAAGAGTTGGTTAATTGGAGTTCGTTTAAAAATCTAAGTAACTCTTTTTTATAAAATTTTTATTTTTCCAAAATTCTAGGAATTTATGTTAGAATTAAACATTAGGAAGTAATTCAATTGTATTCTTTTATAATACAACTATTGTCACCTTTTTATAAATTCTTTACTGACGATCATAGCACACAAAATTTCAGAGAAAAACCTCGAAAATTGATTTAATTTGACCCATTTTCAGTCCACAGTTTCAATAGGATACGAGAATCTAAAGCAGTAGTTCTCAAAGGGTGCGTCCTAGAAACTTTTGAGGTGGATTTATTTTCCAGGTGTACAAATATTAGGGAAGAATACAAATATTAGGTCCCTTTATCTTGTCAGCTTTTCCGAACAATTTTCAATGTAAAAAAAAAAAAAAAATTCTGTTGCAGTCAGCGAGACTCCGTAAGCCTAGAAGTTGATCCTCTAACATTAATTGAACTAGTAGTTGTATCGCGGATTGATAATTAAGTATAATGAATTGTTTCTTGAAACATTTTAAATTCCTGTAAAAGAAGAATGCGCGTCAATATCTGAAAAAGCTTTGAAAATTTTACTACGATCTTCAACGTCATATTTGTGAATTAGGATTTTATTCCCTCATCACAATGAAATGTAAAAAAAATCTTGAAAGTAATGACGAGGAAATGCGAGTTTGCCTTTCAAATATGTGTATCTCGTATTTCTCACAAACACAAGAATAATATACTTAATGTGCATTTTATTTTATTTTTTATTGCATTATTTTTCTGTAATATTTGACTTATGTTGCAAGTTATTTCTCAGAAATTTGTATATAGTACACCTACAATTATTTGTAGGGTTTTAAAAGCGCCCCGACTTCAAAAGTTTGAATACCACTAATCTACGCATTTGAAGAGTTTATTGATTTCAGTGTATTTTCTTTATGCAGCTTCCATTCAATGCCATGCATCCCGATGTAGTTGAACACTTCTGCAGACTCTCCCTGGCCTCCCTTAACACCAGTTACTTGGATCTTTACCTCATACATTGTCCAGTGGCAACCAAGGTATGGCATGTCAATGCAATTGGGTGACTCTAGCACGTGGATTTTTTAATTTAACTAGAGGCTGCGCCAATTCTAGCAGTTGCTGAGATGGTAGGAGGATCTCGTATGCCAATGTACTGCACCAGATTGGATTCTCCCATAAAACAAAGTGCGCATATAGAGGTTACCAGACTGAAATCAACATGATTGTCAGCGTGCATTTCCAAGATAACTTACTGAATGGAAGAGTCCAGCATTTTTGAAGGAATCGGATTTCGGTTTAAAAATCTTAGTCTTTTATAATTTGTAATTTTCCCAAATTCTAGGAATTAATGTTATAATATAAAATGTTAAGGAGGCGGCGCTCGGTGCCACAGGTTTCGAGTTAGAGTCCCGGCGGTGCCATGGTTGTTTGTAGTGGTTCGGAATCCACTTTAAGCAGTAGGTCCCGGTCTCGTATGACGGTAAGAGCGTCATGGAGCCCAGTCACTTCTCATATTTAGTCTCGGTCTATATCATTCGCAAAATGTATAGGGCAACTCGACTCTAGGCACAGTGGAGTGATGTAGTAGTATGGAATGGCACTAGGAATGATGAATTTCGGTACAAGGCAAGCAGTTTTATTGTGGACAGTTTTTGCAAATGTTTATAGAACTTTTATAATGCTTGCATAAATGTTGAATGGAATATAATATGAACAAATTCTTTCTTTTCAAAAACAAAGATGTACGCATCTTTTTATTTATTAATTTTTTCAGACAGTCATTGCGATGTCGGAGTGAAGAACATAAAAAAAAAAAAAAAACCTTTTGTAAAGAATTAACCCTAGAGAGTTTAAGTCAATATTTTAATTGGCAACCTGATAACTATATAATAAGATTACACTCTATAATTGCGTAAATATATTTCAATTTTAAGGAAGGAATTCATCTCATTTTAAATGAATAAATGTTTCACATTAAAAATAATATTGCAACCCGAAGATATGTTAGTTGGCAACGTGAAATTTTTTCGTGTTTCGCTGAAAATATTCCTTATCCCTTTGTCCCGTTATGCTAGACGGCAATTTAAATTGAGGCAAAATGCATTCAAAATTAAAAAATGCAACAATGAATTCTTTTTAACAATTTTAATTTTTCCACGTGTTTCAGCACACTGGCAATGACAACGAAATTATATCGTTTGAAAATGGCTGTGCTGTCACTGAACACATAAACTTGACTGACACATGGAAAGTAAGTCTTTTTGAAGTCTGCCGTAGCTAAGCATCCATAGTATTTGTTCATTCTTAGGTTACTTAAATTTCAGCATAGATTTCTCAATGCTTTACAAGACAACAAATTATTCACGAATTCATTTGACGTAAATATTTACTTATTTCTATTCACCAGTATATATGTTTTTAAATCGCTTAATTTATCAAATTTAATGTTTTAAAGGCATTAAGAACACATGCTGTACATAACAAAAGACTAAAAATAACAAGTTGGCTGTTTTGGATGGCATATTTGTCAGAAGCTACTTGAGTATACTGGAAGTACGGACAGTTGTAAAATTGGCTGTGTGTGTTTTCAAGCTTATGAAAATGCATTATTTTTCTTTGAAATGTTGAAATATTTGCAACTCTCTTCTCATATAGAGGGAGGAAAATTCCATTTATACCAGTTCGCTAGTTTCATAAATGTTTGTAAGCGGAGCATTTTTCTGCCATAGTCTGATTAAATCTTATAGAAGATGGTAGACCTGAATCTATATTCAATTTCATTTTCGCCCCTAGAACCCTCTTAAGACTTTGAAGACGGATGAAAGAAAATTCACGTCATTTGCAGAGATGCCTTACATTTGGATTATATTTACCACTTTTGTATACAGTATTTTTTTTTTTTAATTTTCTCTTACTATTTTTTATTAAATATTTATAAAAATATGCTTGAATTCAGGCTATATGTTTTTCGCTGTATACTGATGCTATCTCACCGTCTTCAATGTATTAAGTATTGATACCCATTTTTTTTGAGATAAGAATAGTTCGGTATCAAAACTTGATTTTCTTCATTCAAGGTGCTATTATGGAATTCAAGATCTTTGGGGGTTTTTATTTTAATATGGACTTAAAAATTTAAGATTACATTCTTGTACAAGATTTTATTAAAATTTTAACGTGTAGACGACTACCTCAAAAGTAACAAAATTTGAGCAGATGTCACACCGTGAAGATAAAACCACACTAAGTCTTGATGCAGAGCTTAAATGAACTTTGAAGGTCAATTGTTTTATGGGATGTCCTTTTTATATGCTTTACCAAACATACTTTGTGTTCTGATAGACCTGTAAAAACTTTTTGTATTATCATGTTATTATTTATAAGGCAACGAATTCACTTCAAATAATTTGACCATGAAACCTTTGTAGAAAGTTTTGGAGATTTTCTTTTTATAAACTTCCTTGGGTAATTTTTCTTTCTAAAAAAATTATTTTGTTTTGAAAATGCCAACAGATACGAAATGTAAATGAATCCGCCATTGCATTTTCAAGCAGTTTCATTATAAATTCAAAGGCACTTATGAAATTTGATTTTCAAGAGTCAGCTTTTAAAAATGATTTAATCTGCTTTTCGGCGATATTTAATCGTCTTTATCCATAAATGTGCGATGAAAGGTTGTATAAGATATAGAAAAACTCGATTTTTCTCTAGGCTATGGAAAGTTTGGTTGGAAAAGGTTTAGTGAAGTCTATTGGATTGTCGAACTTCAACAGCAAGCAGGTACAGCGCATATACGACTCTGCAAACATCAAGCCAGCAGCCTTGCAGGTATTTATAGTTCTTTGGCTGAAAAGTTCATCGAGAGTGCGTGATCTCTTCGCAGTATTTTTGAATAAAAAATGCATACAGGTTTGCGCCTTCATTAACGCTTTGATTGCTGATCACGTGAGGATGTGTCATTGCCCCGTCTGTAGAAATGGTTTTTCAGAAGCCAACTTATTTCTTATAGCAAATGAGATTGAAAAGTGGTAGTGAAACATAGTAATCGGTATGACACAAATTATTAAGTAATTTTTAGGCCTTTACTGACGGAGTATTTCGAGAGGGTTAGGCACTAGAGACAAAAATAAATTTTTAAATGCCACATTATGCGCTGGTTCCTGGTGTGAAAATATGAAACAAAATAAGCAACATCTCACGCTGGCACGAGATCGGTAGCGACAGTGTTAAGGAACCGTGCAAAAGCAAAACAACCAGTATCAAGCTTGATAGCTACGGCCATGCTTATTGTGCACTTCTTTATTAATTAATTCATTAATTGAATCATAAAACTTGTATACATATGTCGTAGCAAGAGTGGATGAAACGCCTTGACCTGTTTTCAAAAAATATATTGGGAAAAAAAAGACTGAAAAATAGGGTGTTTAACATAATAATGAGATTTCAAAATGTTCTTTCATATCTTCAGTTTCCTTAATCTGTGGAAGTCCACTTTATAACTACTTTAGAAGAAGGTGAGAGATTTCAGAACGAAAATCAAGTATATTTTGAATAAAAATCCATTCGGGTTTTGGGCCTTCATTAACATTTTGATCACTTGAGGATGCGTCGATAATCACTCTACCGTCGTAGAAATGTTTTTTCCAGAAGGCAACTTATTTTGTATAGCAAATAAGATTGAAAAGTGGTAATAAAACATGTGTATCATACTGATTACTATAAGTAATTTTTAGGCCTTTACTGATAGTATTTCGGCTATGGGTCAGGGCGTGATAAAATAAGAGGTAAAATAAGTTTTAAATGCCACATTATGCGCTGGCTCTTGGTGTGTAAATACAAACAAAATAATGAATATAAGTGGCAAAATGCATTATTTGGAAGCAACATCACGTGCTGGCACGAGATCGGTAGCGACAGTGTTAAGGAGCCGTGTAAAGCAAAACAACCAGCATCATGCTTGATAGCTTATGTACTTTGTAATGAATTGGCTCATTTTGGTGCAGAGCATTTTTAAATAAGAATCTAAGATGATTCAGGAAGATAACTATTTAATTGGGTATTTTCACATTACTTCTTAATTTCACCTTGTTTATGCTGAAGTGAGGCTCGTTTAATTTCAAAAGTAATTACAAATCTTATAGTTAATAAAAATTATAATTTAAAGTTATTTAACTTATTAAACTTTTCCTTGAACACACAATTATCACTATCGTGCTTAAATCACAAAAGAAAACACTTGAAATCTCAGTGAACACTTCAACTTGACAAAAACCACCGCATCATATGAAAAAATTGTCAGTTTATCCCAGGTTGCGCCACTTTTCCTGGCGTCAGCTGTCTTAAAAGTCACTAAAAATAAA
>BPLR01000343.1:0-71785 GCA_021605095.1 Caerostris extrusa | reverse complement strand
CGGCGTTCCGGTCTGGAATTTTTCGTTCTGAATAGCCATCTCTTGAAACACATCACCCAGAACACAAAGATCTTCTTGTTAAATATTGCAGTACAGCCGGAAACGGCTGCTACAGAGTGATGTGTCCAAGTCCAGTAAAAGTGTAACGAATTTCTTTTTTTTCTTTAACACTGAACTTTTAGAGGCCCTCAAATTTATAAGCCTCTTAGAGTTAAATCCGTTAAGACAATCATGGCGGCAAGTCTGTTCCCATTTTAGTGTCAGGAAAAATCCGGTTAAAATGTTGGGAACAAAATGTTTTCAGTAATGGGCTTGATGTATCACATATTTTTGAAATCTTTCTTTTTTTCCCACCCTTTCGACATATCACGGGATCATTTTAGGTCATGTGACTTTAGGCTACGGCAAAGAAAGGATAAAAGCTCACCATTATTTTTTTAAGAAAATTTTTTAACGAATTGTATTGTTGTGGTTATTTAATACGAATCTAAAATAAATTTTTTTATAATCAGAAAATCATCTTTTTACAGATCGTTTAAGTTATAAGCACCGACATTGCAAAGCTTTGAAATATAAATTTAAGATCGTTAACTTATAGTGAAAAGTAATGAATACATCATAACAAATTATTTACATTGCATGATGAATTAAAAGTCCATTTAAAAATTAAAATTAATAATAAAAATTAACACAATGATTATTTTGGAGCTTAATGCATTGTCAAGTGCTTAAAACAAGTGACTAACAATGCGTTAAGCGCACTTTTATTTACTTTTTAACATTGAAAAACATAATTACAAATTTGTTACGAATAAAATATGTCAAGGCAAATAAAATTGTCAAAATTTGTAAATAAGGAAAATAATAAAATATTTATTTGAATAAATCATGCATGTAGAGTAGGATAAATTCATGTATTTTGTGAATTGAATTTTACTATTGAATTTTGGATATGAACTTTTCCTATTAATTTCGTAAATCATGAAGGATTAATTAAAAAATTCTGATCATTCCAATCAAAACATTTTCTAAAGAAGAAAATTATGGCCGAAACATAGATAAGAATTTATTGAATACTGCCAATGAACTATAAGTTTTTAAATCATATGTCTCAGTTTCGGTTAATTGATTTCTGTAACAAAATTTCCTCTGCTTGTGTTCATAACTTAAATGATCTAAAACAGAGGATTTACTAATTATAAAATGTAATTTTTATATTAGAAAATGTATTATAGAATTGAAAATTAGATTATAAATTTTTAAAATAAAATTCATTTGTTTAAAAATTTTTATGAAATACCATTACATTACCTAAAATGAAAACAAAAAGAAATGATTATCTTTTATCCTTTCTTTGCCATATCCAAAAGTCACATGACCTAAAATGGTCCATGATTGTCTTAAATAAACGGATTTGATCTCTAAGATAGTTTTGTACTTATAACATTTAAACCGAATTTTTCCCGACAACTAAAATTTGAACCTCTAAAAGTTCAGTGTTAAAATTTAAAGAAAAAAAGAAATTCGTTACTCTTTTACTGGACTTGGACACATCACTCTGTAGCAGCCGTTTCCGGCTGTACTGCAATATTTAACAGGAAGCTCTTTGTGTTTCTGGTGATGTGTTTCAAGAGATGGTGATTCAGAACGAAAAATTCCAGACCGGAACGCCGTTCCCCCTGACTAAAAGGGGCGATTCAGATATTGCTTCAGGAGTTAAGCAACTGAGATGAATTTCAGTGATCCCCAGATAAAGAAACGACATTTCTTTCATTTGGTTTCCTCGGAAAATGTCTATTTCGTCGCTCATTCCGAGACTTTGAAAATTGTATTAGAAGGAAAGAAGATTGTGGAATCTCCTCAAAGCGGAGATTTATCTCTTTGATGGTCGAAATCGATATATTTCAGTAAAATGTAGAAATGTTCGAACTTTTTTTTTTTTTGCCTGCAGGCTTTTCGGTTAAGTTATTTAATAGAAAAAAGAGGTCGTATCACATTTTTGCCAGTTTTTTTCACTCTACCATATCAGTTTCTGTTTTAACTTATGCACTGATTTTTTTCTCCGTTCGTTTATTTTTTAAATAAGTTATGAAGGGATTGTAGAAAAGGTATTTACCATATCCTTGAGCATTTGTAAAGTAAATACTGATAAAATCGATAATTCGAAAAAGAGACATGTGCTTTAAAATTTATAGTTCATTGGCAATACTCAATAAAATTATCTAATTTCGTTTTTTTCTGTTTTGGCGGCCTTTAGAAATTTTTACGCTAATTTGGTACCATCGGATTAATTTCGAAACCTGGTGGTGGCATAAAGATTTGTTAGTATTCGGAATCCACATTATCCTGAATTTATCCTGCTAATTGCATTTGCTGATTTATTCAAACAAAGCACTCCAGAATATTGGTAAATTTTTAAACTTTTCTAGGGTTTTTCACTATTTAAGGTGCTCTTAAAACCTTGCAAGGTATTTAAAATTTTTATGCTGACAATATTTTAAGTGCCAAATAAATTTCATTGAACAAAGTATGAGTTAATGATATTTTTAGTAACAAAGTTTAAGTTAACACTTTTGAGTTAATATTTATTATGAGTTTAAAATTTAAATTGACTTTTAACTTATTATGTACTTTAAATAATTTGTTTTGAACTATTTATTAATTTTTACTCAAAGTTAACGACCTTGAATTTATATTTCAAAGCTTTGCTGTGCGTGTGCTCATAACCTAAATGATTTTAAAAATATAATTAATTTTGATATAAAAATATAATTTATTTTAAAAAATTTTTTAAAACAAAATTCATATTTTTTATCCATTACATTACAATTCGTAAAAAAAATTCTTAAAAAAATAATGATTAGCTTTTATCATTTCTTTGACTTAACCTAAATTCACATGACCTAAATGATCACGTGATATGTCTAGTACAATAAATCACCATGAAGGCAAAAAAAAAAAAAGAATATATATAATTTAAAAAATATATGATACATCAAGCCCATTACTAAAACAGTTTTGTTCCCCAACATATAAACCGGATTTTTCCCGACACCTAAAATGGGAATAGACTTTCCGCCATGATTGTCTTAACGGATTTGAACTCTAAGAGGCTTATAAATTTAAGGGCCTCTAAAAGTTCAGCGTTAAAGTAAAAAAAAAAAAAGAAATTCGTTACTCTTTTACTGGACTTGGACACATCACTCTGTAGCAGCCGTTTCCGGCTGTTCTGCAATATTTAACAGGAAGTGCTTTTTGTTTCTGGTGATGTGTTTCGAGAGATGGTGATTCAGGAAGAAAAATTCAAGACGGAACGCTGTTCCCCCCCGACTAAAAAGGGCGATTTCAGATATTGCTTCAGGAGTTAAGCAACTGAGATGAATTCAGTGATCCCCAGATAAAGAAACGACATTTCTTTCATTTGGTTTCCTCGGAAAATGTCTATTTTGTCGCCATTCCGAAACTTTGAGAATTGTATTAGAAGGAAAGTTTCCCGTTTAGCATTGTGGAATCTCCTCAAAGCGGAGATTTATCTCTTTGATGGTCGAGATCGATATATTTCAGTAAAATGTAGAAATGTTCGAACTTTTTCTTGCCTGCAGGCGTTTGTTTCTGTTAAGTTATTTAAAGGAAGAAAGAGGTCGTATCACATTTTGCCAGAGTTGGTTTTTCGTTCTCTATCTACACTGATAGCAGATAATTTATTTTAACTTATGCATAGGAATTTTTTTTTTTCAAGTTTATTTTTAAATAAGTTATGAAGTGACTGTATAAAAGATATTTACCATATTCTTCAACATTTGTAGAGTAAATACTCATAGAAATCAATAATACCGAACAGAGACATATAACTTAAAATTTATAGTTCATTGGTAGTATTCATTAAAATCGTAGCTATGTTTCGGATATCATTTTCTTTTTAGAAACTTTTGTAATTTGAATTATCAGAATCGGTTAATTGCTTTCTTATAATTTACGAAATTAATAGGAAAAATACTAATCCAAAATTCATAGGTAAAATTCATAACACAAAATACATGAATTTATCCTGCTAATTGACATTTGTGATTTATTCAAACAAATGACTCACAGAGTAGTCAGTTACTTCATAATCAACCTCATTTCTAATTGTTCACAATTGTATTTGTTTTAACACCTTCTATTTATAAAATTTTTATCTATGAGTATTTTGCTGTTAAAAATAAATAAGAGTTCAAAATACATGGTCAGGCACATAAAATGTTTTAGTACCTGACAATGTTTTAAGTGCCAACATAAACTTTGTGTCAAAAATTTTTATTAGGAGTTTATATTCATTATGAGTTTAAAACTTTAAACGTACTTTTAACTCATTATGTACTTTAAATAATTTGTTTTGAACTACTCATTAATTTTTACTCAAAGTTAACGACCTTAAATTTCTGTTACAAGCTTTGTGTGCGTGTGTTCTCATAACTTAAACGATCTAAAAAAAAAAAAGAGGATTTTCTAATTATAAAAAATAATTTTGATAAAAAATAATTTAGGATTTTAGAATTTTTTAAAACAAAATTCATTTGTTTTTAATTTTTAAAATAACCATTACATTACAATTCTTAAAAAATTTCTTAAAAAAATAATGATTATTTTTTATCCTTTCTCTGCCTTAACCTAAAGTCACATGACCTAAAATGATCCCGTTATATGTCTAGTACCATAAATCAACATAAAGAAGTGGAAAAAAAAGAACGATTTCAAAAAATATGTGATAAATCAAGCCCATTACTCACATTTAAACCCCAACATTTTTTTTTCCCGACACCTAAAATGGGAACAGAACTTGCCGCCATGATTGTCTTAACGGATTTGAATCTCTAAGAGGCTTATAAATTTAAGGGCCTCTAAAAGTTCAGTGTTAAAGTAAAAAAAAAAAAAGAAAATTCGTTACGATTTTACTGGACTTGGACACATCACTCTGTAGCAGCCGTTATCCGGCTGTACTGCAATATTTAACAGGAAGCTCTTTGTGTTTCTGGTGATGTGTTTCGAGAGATGGTGATTCAGGACAAAAATTCCAGACCGGAACGCCCTTCCCCCCCCACCCCCGACTAAAAGGGGCGATTCCAGATATTGCTTCAGGAGTTAAGCAACTGAAATGAATTCAGTGATCCCCAGATAAAGAAACGACATTTCTTTCATTTGGTTTCCTCGTAAAATGTCTATTTCGTCGCCTTTCCCAGACTTTGAGAATTGTATTAGAAGGGAAGAGCGTGGAAAGTTTTCCGCTTAGCATTATGAAATCTCCTCAAAGCGGAGATTTATCTCTTTGATGGTTGGAATAGATATATTTCAGTAAAATGTATAAATGTTCGATCTTTTTTTCTGCCTGCAGGCCTTTTTTCTGTTAAGTTATTTAAAGGAAGAAAAGGTTCGTATCACATTTTGCCGGAGTTAGTTTTTCGTTCTGTATCACTGATAACATATCGTTTCATGTTTCACTTATACACAAGATTTTTTTCTTTTCTTTTCTTTTTGAATAAGTTATGCAGTGACTGTAGAAAAGGTATTTACCGTGTTCTTTAGAATTTGTTGAGTAAATACTGATAGAATCAATAATCCCAAACAGCGACGTGCATTAAAACGTATAGTTTATCGGCCGTATTCAATAAAACCTTAGCTATATTTCAGGCATAATTTTTCTTTTTATAGAAAATTTTTGATTTGAAATATCAAAATTTATTAATTAATTCTTCATAATTTACGAAATTAGTAGGAAATGTTCATATCCAAAATTCAAAAATAAAAATTCACTTCACAAAATAACATGAATTTATCCTACTGCTAATATTTATGATTTATTCATATAAATGACCCACAGAATAATCAGTTAATTCATAATCGTCGTTATTTACAAATTTCTGACAATTTTATTTGCCTTAACATATTTTATTCGTAAAAATTTGGAATTATTAATCGTTCCCCGTGACTAAAAGGGGCGATTCAGATATTGCTTGAGGAGTTAAGCAACTGAGATGAATTCAGTGATCCCCAGATAAAGAAACGACATTTCTTTCATTCGGTTTCCTCGGAAAATGTCTATTTCGTCGCCATTCCGAGACTTTCAGAATTGTATTAGGAGGGAAGAGCGTGAAAAGTTTTCTGCTTAGCATTATGAAATCTCCTCAAAGCAGGGATTTATCTCTTTGATGGTCGAAATCGATATATTTCAATAAAATGTAGAAATGTTCGAATTTTTTTTTGCCGGCAAGCCTTTTTTCGGTTAAGTTATTTAAAGGAAGAAAAGGTCGTATCACATTTTGCCAGTTTTCGTTCTCTATCTACACTGATATCATAGCGTTTCATGTTTTACTTATGCATAGGATTTTTTTCTTTTAGTTTATTTTTAAATAAGTTATGAAGTTACTGTGCAATAGGTATTTTTCAGTATTTGTAGAATACATACTGAAGAATCAATAATACCGAACAGATACATATGCTTTAAAATTTATAGTTCACTGACAGAATTTAATAAAATCGTAGCTATGTTTTGGATATTATTTTCTTCTTTAGAAAATTTAGTAATTTGAATGATCAGTTGCCGAATAAATGATAAATTACCGAGTTGGTAGCGCTCTGGCGTTCGGTACCACATGTATCAGGGTTCAAATCCCGGCTTTGCGCATGGGTGTTGTAGTGGTTCGGAATCCACTTTAAACCGTAGGTCCCGCTCTTAATAAGATCGTAGAGCGTTGCGGGAGCATTGTTATTCCGCGTCCGTGGCTTACCATCAAATTACACGCACCCCTGGGTAATGCAAAGTGAGTAACGTCTGTGCAGAACTTGCCTTAAGGCATCCAAGACGGCCATACCTGTTTGCCAGCTGCATTAGAAAAAAAAATTATTTTTGATGAGTTTAAGACTTTAAACGTACTTTTAACTCATTATGTACTTTATATAATTTGTTTTGATCGATTTATTACTTTTTACTTAAAGTTAACTACCTTAAATTTCTGTTGCAAAGCTTTGTTGTGCATGTGCTGATCACTTAAATGATCTAATAAAAAGAGATTTTCTAATTATATGAATTAATTTTGAAATTAGAAAATGTAATTTAGAATTGAAAATTAGATTAAAAACTGAAATTTAAAAGAAATTTTTTTTTAATTTTTATTAAATACTATTACATTACAATTCGTAAAAAAAAGTTTCTTATAAACAAGTAATATAAAAAAAAATTAAGTCAATTCCTACTTTTTTTTTTTCATTTTATTGCAGAATGTCCTTTATAAATCATAATTTTCATTCATTTTTTTAAGTTTATCTGCCGCCATCTGTTGGTAGATATATGCAACTTAAATCTAAAAATACTAAAAATAATTAATTTAATTTAATTACTGAATTAATATTTGAAAAAACTGTATTACCTTCCAATGTCATCAACTACAAGTTAAAAAAAGGTATTTGGACTTGAGTGGATGAATAAAAAGTATTTTTATTATGATTGAAAATTTGAACAAGATATATATAGGGATAGTGTGAGCTAATAGAATGAATTGAAAAGTAATAATTATCTTTTACTCTTTCTTTGCCACAGCCTAAAGTCACATGGCCTAAAATGATCCCGTGATATGTCTAGTACCATAAATCAACATAAAGGGTGGGGAAAAAAAAAGAAAGATTTTAAAAAATATGTGACAGCCCATTACTCAAACAGTTTCATACCCCAACATTTAAACCGGATTTTTCCCGACACCTAAAATGGGAACAGACTTGCCGCCATGATTGTTTTAACGGATTTGAACTCTAAGAGGCTTATAAATTTAAGGGCCTCTAAAAGTTCTGTGTTAAAGTAAAAAAAAAAAATTCGTTACTCTTTTATTGGACTTGGACACATCACTCTGTGAGCAGCCGTTTCCGGCTGTACTGCAATATTTAACAGGAAGCTCTTTTGTGTTTCTGGTGATGTGTTTCAAGAGATGGTGATTTGGAACGAAAAATTCCAGACCGGAACGCCGTTCACCCTGACTAAAAGGGGCGATTCCAGATATTGCTTCAGGAGTTAAGCAACTGAGATGAATTCAGTGATCCCCAGATAAAGAAACGACATTTCTTTCATTTGGTTTCCTCGGAAAATGTCTATTTCGTCGCCATTCCGAGACTTTGAGAATTGTATTAGGAAGGAAAAGCGTGGAAAGTTTTCTGCTTAGCATTATGAAATCTCCTCAAAGCGAATCTCTTTGATGGTTGAAATCGATATATTTCAGTAAAATGTAGAAATGTTCGATCTTTTTTTTGCCTGCAGGCATTTTTTTCGGTTAAGTTATTTAAAGGAAGAAAGAGGTCGTATCACTTTTTGCCAGAGTTAGTTTTTCATTCTTTGTCTACACTGATAGCATGTCGTTTCATGTTTTACTTATGCATAAATTTTTTTTTTTTTTTAGTTTATTTTTTAAATAAGTGACTGGAGAAAAGGTATTCACCATACTCTTCCGCATTTGTAGAGTAAATACTGATAGAATTAAAATCCCAAACAGCGACATGTGCTTTAAAATGTATAGTTGTTAAATGTATAGTCAATGAAATCGTTAAATTAGCATTTTAAGCTTAGTTTAATTTTTTAAGAGAACAATTGCTGATATTTCATAAAAATGTATGTATACGTTGAAATGCATAATTTGCATTGATTTTGTGTACTTCTTTACGTTATTTATTGTGTAATAGCTAATTAGTAAAGAAATGATTAATAATAAAAAAAATTACTAGTAAAAGATATCACTAGATAGTTGAAATTACACTATAAAATTTCTATATAAGCACTCAAGGGATGAAATTCCGTGAGAGTCAAGAATGTAAGAATGCTCTTACTAATGTAATGGTGCAGAATGACCGAATCTGGTCCTTGTGTCATTAAAATCTGCCAACCAACCCACTTACTGTTGTAACGCCAGTAGGTTTTCAAGCTTGCATGCATATGTGCATCTGTCAGAGTCTCAAATTTTATTAAAAATATTTTTTAAGAGCGAACAGTTATTTTTATCTATACTTGCAAGGGCACAATTTTAAATTAAATCATTTCTTTGTACGAATATGCATGTATATTTCTTGAAAATAAAAATCATAGATATATGCTTTTTATTATTATAAATATTAATTATTAGCAACAATCATCAGATATTGATTAAAGATTTATTCTTTATATAAAAATAGTACATAGAATCCATCTATCTAACTATATATACATATATAACGAGACATAGAGAGTGAGAGAAATAAAATATAAATAAACGTAGATTATATTAAATAATTATAAGTAACAAATTATATGTTTTACCTTAATTCTTTTCGCTATTTTTTATCCATGTGTTTCCTACATAATTAAGACACAATTTTTATTTTACTTCTTTTCTTAGTACCTTATCCATTATTTTTACATTTTTTAAATTAAAATTAGTGATTTATGAATAACTGTGTTTTTAATCCATCAATGAAATATTAAAAATACTTGTCAACAAAATAATTTTATTAGATAAAATTTAAAAAAATTAATATATCGATAACTCATAAATTCTGTAAATTCATATAACATTTTAAATAACAGCAAACATTTACAAAATTTGACATCATTAAGAATATTTTTCATCTAGTTAATAATAAAAAAATATTTTAAACAAAACCAATCAGTAATGAATATTTGGTATAGAATGGCGTTTTAACAGCAGCTAAATAAAATAAAAAAATTCTCACATGAAAACACATCTTATATTTATTTGCAGCAATCAATAATATTTAATAACATGATAATTAATTTTCATGTTCATTCAAAAATTTAGTCCATTATTGTTTATTTATTTATTTCTTCAATTTTTTTGTTAAAATTAAGTTGCACCTACAACACTTTTTCAATTTACCTCCATCTTTGGATGTGACTTATGCAACCTAAAAATCCCAAGATCTAATAATTTATTTCAATGTTGAAGCTTTAATTTACTACAATTACCAAAGTATATTTAATTAATAACAAAATACTTAATTTACAAAATACTTACTATTTACAAGTGATTACTTTTGACGGCTATTTAACATTCATAAAAAAACACTTAAAATTATATATCAGAGTAAAAAATTCTGTGTACATATTTAATAATAAATATGCTCCTCTTGGGATACTAACTTCCTTCTTTACAAAATTAACATGGTTCTGGTATACACTGTACAAAAGTCTAATAAATTTTCGGCCTCTTTAGACAGAGAAAAGCAACTCGACGTGGAATAGACTCAAAAGTCGTAGGAAGTCTTTACATGAATTTCATGCCATGCTCTTTCCGATAGACGTCCATAATTGTGAAACCCACGTTGATGGCATGCAATTTTGGGCACGAACAGACTTCCTTGATGATGTCCCAAAATGAAATCGATGGGATTCATGTCGGGCGATCTTGGAGCAGATTTTCTTTTGTCCAGAATGCTCTTCAAAAAATCGCGAACAGTGTGGCCCCGTAACAAATGGCTTTTGTCATCCATAAAAATCCCATCATTGTTTGGGTACATTTTGTTTGCTTGTCATTCTTTTAATGGTTAACAATATTTCCAGTCAAAAGACTGTACTCCAGTTGCTACCAGAAGAACTAAGTTTTGAAAAAATTTATGATGCACCATTACGGAACCAAGTTTATTCCAGTATATTTAGTGTATTTATTATCAAGTTTCAATCCATTATTTTAATTTATTTTATATTAAACCCTTAATATTTTATATCTTATTAACTATAATTTTATTTTATTGTATCAGGCCATATAAATTCATCTATTACCAAATTATGTATTTTATTATGTATATATATATTATGTCGTTTTATATTGGAATATTGAGTTTGTTTTTCATAATAGCCCAAGAAATTAATTATTATAATAACTATAACATAACAAAATGAAAGTTTATAGTTGTACATTGATTATGGATAAACGCAATTTATTTTAATAATGTTAATATATTTTTGTTAAGACGTATTGGTATGTATTTAATTTGGCGGTATTGGAGAATTGGAATTTGTTCCTGAAATTTCATTGAATCACAGGATCTAGTAATTTATTTCAATGTGGAAGCTGGGAAATTTATGATAATTATCAAACGAATATTAAATTAATTACAAAATACTTAATAGTTACTAACATTCCGCGTTTAAAGTGATTATTTTTGACGGTCATTTAATATTCATAAAAAAACATGCAAAACTTGAACAGAAAAAAACGGAAAATTCACTGTTTATATTTAATAATAAATATGTCTGAAAAATTTGCATATTGTTGTCCTCTGACAAAATTAACAGGGTTCTGTGTATGTACAGCTAATAAATTTTTCTTTAGACAGAGTAAAAAAGAGAGTAGAATACGTTGATTGTAGGCAGTTTTTTACATGGTAATTTCATGCCTCATCAGTCTTGTTTCCGATGCACATAAGCAAACAAACCCACGAACGGTAGCATGAATCTGTGACTAATCTTCCTTGAAATTGTCGAAAATGAAATACAGCGATTCGTTATGTAAGAAGGCTTCCAGCATTTTTCTTTTAACTCGTCAAAAAATACACTGACGTTTTAACAAATGCTTTTTTCTAAATAATTTTAAGTATGATGATACATTTTGTTTGTATATCATTATTTTAATGGTTAAAATATGTAAAAGACTGTACTATTTAATTATTAATAAAACTATTTTTTTGAAAATTTAAATTTATGATGCATATTAAAAATCAAGTTTATGCCATTATATATTTGTATTTATTATCAAGTTTCAATATTATTTTAATTTATTTTATATTAATTATTTTTTAATATTTTATATCTTATTATTATTTTATTGTTTTATTTTATTGTATTAGATATAAATTATATTATAAATTATGTATTTTATTTTGTATATATATATATATATATATATATATATATATATATATATATATATTATATTTTATATTGAATATTGGAATTTTTGTTCGCATGTAATGAATTTTTTTTTATTAATTATTATAAATAACTATAACTTAACAAAATGAAAAGTTGATAGTTGTACATTTATTATGGATAAAGTAATTATTTTAATAATCAATATATTTTTGTTAAGGAATGTATTGGTATGTATTTCTAATTTGGATTTATTGGTTAATTGGAATTTGTTCTGTATATATTGAATCACAGGGTCTAGTAATTTATTTCAACATAGAAGCTTAAATTTATCATAATTATCAAAGAATATTAAATTAATTACAAAAATACTTAATAGTTACTACTATTTACGAGTGATTATTTTTGACGGCTATTTAATATTCATAAAAACATGCAAAATTATATACGAGAGTAAAAACGAAAAATTCTTTGTTTATATTTAATAATAAATATGTCTCATGGGATACAAGCTTTCTCTCACAAAATTAACAGGGTTCTGGTATATGTACAGCTAATAAATTTTTCTTTTAGACAGAATAAAAAGAGAGGAGTAGAATCACGTTGATTGGAGGCAGTTTACATGGTAATTTCATGCCTCATCAGTCTTGTTTCCGATGCACATAAGCAAACAAACCCACGAACGATGGCATCAATCTGTGACCAATCTTCCTTGAAATTGTCGAAAATGAAATACAGCGATTCGTTATGTAAGAAGGCTTCCAGCATTTTTTCTTTAACTCGTCAAAAATACACTGACGTTTTAACAAATGCTTTTTCTAAATAATTTTAAGTATGATGATACATTTTGTTTGTTTATCATTATTTTAATGGTTAAAATATGTAAAAGACCTTACTTTATTTAAGTACTAATAAAACTATTTTTTTGAAAAATTTTTAGATTAATGATACATATTAAAAATCAAGTATATTTCCATTAATTTTGCGAAATATTATTGATATTTATTTTACATTTATTATTACATTACTTATCTTTACATATATTGGAATATAATAAAATTAATATTCAATTTATTGCAATGTATTTATAATGTGAATTTATTATATTGGAATACTGAATGGGAATTGTTTTGATTTATATTGATTTTTTTTTTATTAATTAATATATTACCTATAATTTTAAAATTAAAAAAGATAATAGTTTAAAATTGCATTACATACTTTTCACTAAAAACGGTCTACAGCAACACTAGGAAATTTTAACCGTGATAAAAAATAATGAAAAAAATGAATAATTGAAAAAATTATGGAGATTTATAAAATTTGCAAGTATATTTTGATAAAAGAACGAAAATAAATGTAACGAATTCTTGTCAAAATATTTATTTTATCTTCAGACCATCGAAATTGTATCGTGTTATTAAGGCGACTAGCTGAAGTTTCGGGAAAATAAATCGATAATGGAAATTCGATATCCCCCAATATCAGTGTATAGACTTTTGGCATCGTCTTTATCTCCTTCATACTACTGAATGGGCTTATATAATTTTTAAACATTTACAAAATCAAACAATTTTAATCAATAAAATTTGTTTACCTTAAAGGTTAAAAAAGAAAATGCAAACTTCTCATGTTGATATATTGATACGAAGGGCCTGAATGGCCGTCCTGGCTAGCGCTCTGGCGCTCGGTACCATGAGTTTCGAGTTCGGGTGTGCGGTGCCATGGATGTTTGTAGTGGTTCGAATCCACTTTAAACTGTAGGTCCCGGTCAAATAGGACCGTAGAGCGTTGCGGGGCACTGTTACTCCGCGTCAGTAAACATCTTCAAGTTACACGCACCTCCTGGGTAATGCAAAGTGAGTAACGTCTGTGCGGCGCTTTGCCTTAAGGCATCCATGACCAAGCTGTCTAAGTGTTTGCCAGCTGCATTAGAAGAAAAAAAGATATTGAAACTATTGTCAAATTCTGTGACGTAATTGATTTCCAACCACCAATTACAACGACGAGGAAAGAATTAAAAAATAAAACATGCAAACTAAAAAACCTGGAACATGAAACAAATAAAACATTATTTCAGCATGATAGTTCACTTTCTCTTCAGACCGCCGACATTGCGTCATAATCTAATAAGGATTAATCGGTTTTTGGTGAAATAAAGAATTGTGATGAAATGCAATTTCTCTCAATATAAATGGATCGACGAGATTACTTTTGCCATATTTTTATCACCGTCATGTCACAGAATGATTTTATTTTGATTTTATCATGCTTTCTAAATTTCTATCATTAATAGAAATAAAAAGAAAACAAAAAAATAAAAATAAAAAATAAAAAAAACCCTAAACAAATAACACTTTGATTGGATTCCGATATTACTCTCATGTGCAGGATTCGGCCTTAGTAGGACAGATATGTATTAGATTACAGCGTTATACAAACTTAGCCCTACTACTGTACACAATTTAGAGGAACAAACTAAAAGACACATTTCAGAATTCGAACACACTTTTCAGAATCAGATGTAAAGTTTTCGCTCCATACAGTCCTTGGATCTATCTATCTCAGGCAAGGCAATCTTTGTTCAATAGTCTAGCTAGAGTAGCAGAACGAATGCATTTCATATATCTACATGCACATATATAACACCTGCATATATGAATACATACACTATGTATACAATATTAATACTTGAACGGAAGCAAATATGTATATCGTCAAAATTATTTAAAATATATTATTGAAGTATTAAGATTTTATATAATAGTTTTTTAATACTGCATGTGGCAACATAAAAATTTATCTTTTATAATGAAAAATTAAGTTATTTTAACATATGATTTCGGAAAAATTGTTACATAACTTATTTTGATGTCGATTTCTATGTGCAAATTCAAATTTTATGCGAACTGAATATCAAACATAATTTTTGACGCGATTTTTTATTCACTTTTATGAGACTAATCTAAAAGGAAAAAAACATTCTTTTTTAATTTTTAATTTTACGGAACTAAGCAATTGGTTTTCTCAAAAAATAAATATAATGTAATATATCATTTTAAAAACCTTCATTTAATTAACCGATAATTTTAATTTCATTGATCATAGTTTTTTTTTAGCACAGTCTTTAGAAACTTATCTGTTGAATATAATATAAAGATTAATGGTATTCATTGAATTCATAATTCCAGTCTATAATTAAATACAAAACATTATAATTATATTTATTTATAAATAGCCAAAAAGTGTTTTTATTTTATGAATTTCAACTCGATGTAATTTCAGTTTAAAAGGTCTTGATATTTTAAAATTAATAAAAATTTCTCTTTTCGAAAATTAAAAAAAAAAAAAGTTAAGCGTATCAAAGAATTCGTTATTTTTATAACTGCGTGGGTATTATTAATAAAAAATAAAAACAATTTTAATTTGTTTTGAAAAAGAAGACGAAAACTTTTAGCGTAACGAGAAAATAAATAAAGACTAAAGTGACGAAAATGCTTTGTTTATTAAAAGAAACTACGATAAAGAAGAAGAATAAAATGTTTAATTAGAAATAGCTATTTTAGGCCTGAACCCTTTTAAAATGTAGAAAAAAATCAAGCATCATTTGCTTCAGTAATGAGTCATGAAAAGTTATTCAACTCTATCCATTTTGAATAAATGTAAATTTTAAAAAGTAATGGTAATAACTTATTTTTATGCTTAATTACAAATTATGTTGTAAAAAAGAAGTTGAAAGCTGTAAATAAGAGTAATCTTAAATCAAGCGATTATGCTTAGGCGTACAATAATAAATAAATAATTTATAAAATATTATTTTATGATTAGTTTGCTTTTTGTTTTATTTGATAAGAAAATATTTTATGATGAGTTTTATAATAAAAATTTGTATTTTTAAATTGATTTCTGACACCTTTATAACGTATCTCTTTATTATTAGTCTTTGTAACATATAAAAGACTGCTATATTTTATATAACATTCTTTGCTAAAACATTTTTACATTAAATGAGTTAATATGAAATATTTATATGAGATATTAAAAAACATGCATATGAAAATATGAACATATAATATACGTTCATATGTTCATGCGTGTGTGCATATATGTATTAGAACATATAACATATGAACATATGAAATGTTTAGGGAAATATACGTTATAAGAAATATGGGAAATTTACTAATTTCTGAATGAATTTAGTTAAGAATTTCGACGATTATTTTGCTTATTAACAGCTATAATATTAGAACTATTAACTATACTTACTATCTGTGTAAGTAATTTCCTTTTATTAATTAATTATTTATAAAATAATTAATTTTATTAATCACATTTTATTATGTTCGAAATAACATTTTACTTAGAATTATTTCAAACTTTAGACCAAGAATTTGTTTTTAATTTCAGCTTTTTTTTATGGTTAAATTGAGCTATATTCTCACATGATGTTAATGATTAAAACAATACATTTTAAAACAAAATATATGAGTTATAAAATGAATAAATAATAAATATAAGAAACTTATGTTCATTTTCTTAAATAATCCGCTTCGTAACTACATGAAAATCTATATTTTTCTAACTGTTGAAGTGTCGCAAGAACTTTTACTGATCAAGGTCGTTTTTCCTATTATTTTTCATTCAAAATGATATGTTATTAAAAAACCATACATTTGAAATATGCATATGAACATATGTTATATGGTCATAAGTTCATATGTATAATGTTTATATGTTATGTGTTCATATATGCATTAGAACATATAACATAACGACATATGAATAATTTAATCAGAGACTTTTGAAAATTTCGTATATATTTAAGCAAAATACAAAGAAAATTTATGTTATGCTAATTTTACATGTGAAAATATAAGGCCGATTATTGTTATTCTGGCGGTTATGGATTCCAAATAAATCATTAATGTGTATTGCATCATATAAATTATCAGATACCGTTACAAGACATCTGAAAATTCCTTTAAAAAATAATTATTTGTAATATTGCAATTCATTTTAAATGTCACACATTGCAAAAAAATATTCATTAAAATATTGTTACTTTTATCAGAAATTTTCATAAATTTTAAAAATAACTTATACAAAACATATCTTACATTCAAATTGTAATATTTACCTCTTTTGAATTCCATTTTATGTTTTTCCTTATCAAAACATGACTTAATAAAACTGAAACTACTGCATTAAATATTTGAATCTAATATGTTTACAACGTATTGTATCTGCTAAATAATATGATAATAATCATTAAGAAATTGAATATGCAATCACGCGTATAAGTGTTAAATGGTTTATGATTTTATTTAAGTAATTAATTTAATTTATTTTATAATTAGCTATTTCAAAAGCTTGATTTTTTACAGATAGATTTATTTGCATATTGTACTCGATTGCACAAAAGTAATAAAATTTAGCATTATAACTCGGAAAAGTATGTATAATTTTCCTGTTGGATCTGTATAATAAACTTATATGGATCTTAAAGTAATGTAATGAAAATTTGAAATAAAAACAAATAATGTTGATAAAGTTGTATTTTAAGTAAATTGTATAATATCGAAAATTATTTGCTATAAATCGGTTTTTGTTTTATTTTTATAATAAGAATGGGTTAATTATTTAATAATTGACAAATAACGAGATTCCAACTGAAACATTTCCAAAAATATTTTCTGTGATTAATTCTATTAAACTTCCATGTTGTTAGGAGTGATGTAATAGAATTATTTATCAAGTTAATTATTGGTAATGACATTATAGATAACTGCTACGTTGCAATTAATGTTGAAAACTCTCTATCTTAATTAATGGCTAAAATCATATTTAATGTGGATGAATAATTATTGATGGATTAAGTTATTAATAACTACGTTGTGCATCATTGAAAAAAAACGATTTTAATATTTTCAATATCCATAGAAGTTTTTTTTTCCTGTGTAAAAACTACATAATTCTTGAAAATTAGTAAGAAACATTTTTATGAAGATACAAAGATTAAATTCAAATTAAAGCCAATTATTAAATTTTATCAAGTTAATTATTGGTAATAGCAAAGGGGGTAACTGCTACGCTGCAAATTAAGGGTGGAAACTCATTTAATTAATGAATAAAATCATAATTACTGTAGATAATAATTATTGATAGATTAAGTTATTAATATCTACGTTGTGCAACATAGAAAAAAAAATATTTTAGTATTTTCAAGATTGGAAGAAGTTAGTATTCGAAAAAGAAAAAAAGCTATAAACTTCTTGAAAATTAGAAGCATTTTTTAATAAGTTACATATATTAAATCCATATTAAAGCCAATAAAATAATTAAATTGATTAAAATTTTCAAAAAAATAAAATTTAAAATTTAAACAATTTTAAAAATTAATTTAATTAATTAATTTAAATTATTTTTCAGATTTTTAATTAATTAAATTTCAACAGTATGCAATTTACGTTAATTAATTTTTTTAATATAATAGAAATAAAGCAATGTGCATTTTCATCAAGTTTTTTATGTTTTTGTATAAAAATTTGTTTTACGAAATTATGCATATTTAGAAAGGCTGGAATTTTTAAATAATGTGAAATTTGTTAAGAGCATTAAAATTTCGACTTATTTTAATTCTTGTTGATTAAAAAAATATTTTTCAAGATAAATCAATTAATTTTTTGAATATTGTAATAGAAATAAGGTGATGTATATGTTTTTGTATAAAAAATTAATTATCTCAATAAACTATGCATATTTAAAAATGTTGGATTTTCCAAACATATATATAAGACTGTTAGAAATTTCGACTTATTTTCTTTCTTTTTTGATTCAGAAAAAATTATTTTTCCAAGATAAATTAACACTTTTATATCTCTCTTTTTTCAAATTAAAAACCAAGATATTTATATTGGCTTTGTTTCAATACTTCTTGATGGCAAAATATCTTAAGACAGTTTATAAAAAATTCAGCTTTTCATTCTACAATAATTTACATACTGCAGAATCACCGTGCACGAACCACTAATTAAGAAAGTTAAAGTTTTAGATACCACAAGATTGTTCAATCTTTTTGTTTCAATTTTTTCTTCGTTTATTTACTTCATTTATTTACTACATAATGACTGTGGATAAACAGATTGTTGTTAGATTTAGTTGTTAATACTAAATATAAAATGTTTTTTTAATATTTTCAAGATCCAAAGTAGTTAGTATTTTCGATTGATAAAAACTATAAAATTCTTGAAAAAAAGAAAGAGACATTTTTATTAAATTATAAATATTAAATTCGTGTTATAGTCAATTAATAAATTTTACCAGTAATTAAAATAATTAAATTTTAATTAAATCTAACAATTAAAATATTAAAAATTGTTAAAATTTAAGCAATTTAAAATTAATTTAATTAAATTAATTATTTTTTTAATTTTTTTTTTAATTTATTTAATTAAATTTTTTTTTTAATTTTTAAATTAATTAACTTTTACATCTTTCATTTTATGTTAATGACTTTTTGAATAGTAAAATGTAAATAAAGTAAAGTGCATTTAATCAAGTTTTTTTTTATATTTTTGTATAAAAAAATTCTTTTACTAAATTATGCATATGTAAAAGGTTGCAATTTTAAAATAATATGAAGTTTGTTAGAAATTTCGGCATATTTTATTTCTCGTGAATTCAGAAAAACAAAAAAATTTTTTTCCAAGATAAATTAACACTTTTATATCTCTTTTTTCTCAAATTAAAACCAAGATATTTATACTGGCTTTGTTTCAATACTTCTTGATGGCAAAATATCTTAAGACAGTTTATAAAAAGAATTCAGCTTTTCATTCTACAATAATTTACATACTGCAGAATCACCGTACACGAACCACTAATTAAGAAAGTTAAAGTTTTGGATACCACAAGATTGTTCACTCTTTTGTTTCAATTTTTTCTTCAATTATTTATTTTTTTCTTCTTTTTAAGAGTTCCTTTTTGGTGTTAATATAATAGAAGACTAAAAAAGCCCCAAAACCATCTAAACTTTTAAAATTGCTGCACTAAGACCTTCGGAGAAAACTGTCAAGTAATCGCGGTATCCTAATTAAGATTTTTTTAAGAAACTCATTAATGTTGGGTTGAGGAGGAGATTAACTCTTGCAATATGTGCTTTAATTAGGAATGTGAAGGCGAGCGAATCAAAGGGTGTTTTGGTTCACTTCGGTAAGTTCGAGGGAAGCAGATATTTTAGAACAAGTCGCGAGATCAGGTGGAAAGGTGGAACAACAGTGGTCGGTATTTGAAAAAATTAAAATGGGAAAATTGTAAAATTAAAAAAAAAAAAAAAAGAAAGCATTTCGTTGAATTAGAAAAAATGGTATTTTGTTTTAAATTGAATTTATTTCAGATTTTCATGGAAAAAATTATACAGAACTTTCATTAATTTCAATTGTCTGAATATCCCTTTCTAAGATTTTATTTTATTTGTTTATTTATTTATTTTTGCAAACAAATTATTGTCAGTGTGAAAATACTTATAATCCATTTTTTTATAAAATCCGCTGATATCATGTTAATTTTATTAGTGTGATTACGATGGCTATCAATATGTATGAGAAGTTTGATTAGTAACAATTTACAGAAGACATATAAAATATATTAGTTAACATCTGGTATAGAATACGAGGAAACATCTGGAAAATTTGCAAAATTGACCTGGGTTACTAAATTACAGTTGCTACCAATTCTACTTGTGTTTTAGTTGGACTTTAAAATGCATTCGTACGAACAAGATTCGAAATTTGAATTTCCATTTTCTCACTGTTTGCTAGTTGCATTATTTATTTAACAATTACATAAAGACAGATTTCATAAAATCAGTAATTTTATTTTTAAAACTTTTTATTACTTTTATTTCATTGGTGTAACAGCCTCATGGAGAACCGAGGCCATCTGCCTATTAGCTGATTTCGAGACAGGATTTTTTTTTTTTTACGGAGTAGGATTGTCAACCCTACGTACAACACTCTACAGTCCTATGTGATCGGAACCTAAGGCTTAAAGAGGAATCCAAACCATTGCAAACACCCATGGTACTGCAGGGAGAGAAACCCGAGAACCGGTGGCCCGGAGCCGTCAGGTCCCACTTTTAACAATATTATTGTAAAAAAAAAAAATCAAACATCAAACTAAATTTCATTTTTAAAGTAAAAAAAAGAAAAATATACTCTGCTATGTTATACTTGAATACTTTTTAACAGTTTATTATTTTATACAAAAATAAAATTAATATTTTAAACTGAAATAAAAAAAAAATTTCAGAATTATATATGATGCTTTTTCAAAAAAAATAAATATTCTATATATAATAATTAAAGTTATCCTGGGGTAGTAGGATTTCGAACATATTATTTATCTGTGCTGTAAATATAGAATAAAAAATGTAAACTACACCACATAATAAGATAAAATATGTTTTCGATACATTTTGAGCAATCAAAAAACATACATTCATACATATCATAAAAATGAAATAAAACATCATTTTTTGCTTAAAGAATAACGTTTAGGGACCTTTTTCTCTCCTGATGGTAAACAATGTGGCATACTTATGGGACATGAAATCAATGAGCTTATTAAAGAAGACTTTGGTACTGTCTCTTCGGATGACATTTGTTCAGCTGTTGAATTGTTTCTGGGGTTGTTACGATTAGTGGTCCCTCTTCTTAGAATGTTCCAAAAGGTATGATGGGATTCATACTTGGTGAATATGATAGCCAATCCATTCCAACCATTTATTCGTCCCAAAAGAAAATGACCAGTAGATGAGCACGATGTAGTTTAGCTTTTATTTCCCAATGGATTTATTAAGATGGAATCTATACTCAATTGCACCAGCGTAAGACGCCATATTAGATCTCAAGGATGTGGAACAGTGATACTAAAATGAGTGATCCATTTTCACGATATTCTACAGTTGTTTTTCGTAGTTTTAATAAATTCAAAGCAATAGTTGTTTCTTTTATAATTCGTAAAACTTATCTTGCTACTTCTAATCTAATTCAATTTTCATATTCTGAACTTTTAAAGAATATAGAAACTAAAAATTAAAAATAACAAATGATTATATTAATGAAATACTTAATAACAAATGTTTTTAATACATTACATAATTTTTAGTCTAAAAAAACCTCTTATTTACGAATACAAATAATTCAAGTGCGATTATTTACTCATGTAATTCGTAAATGAGATTATTTTGTACATATCAACAAAACTGAAATTAATAACAAGGCTATATTTGAATTTTTTTTTCAACAGCTTTATTTAATTATATTTATTTTAATTCAAGTACAGAATACACATAATTAAAAATCAGTTTAAAATGTGGTATAGTTGGTGATTTTTTAATTTAGCATTCGATAGTTCGGTATTTTCTTTAATCCGGCACCGATCAAGCCATTTGCTTTTGGAATTTTTTTCGTGTGGATTCGGATGTTTGTTTACCTTCAGGGCGAAGTCGTAAAATAACACTTCCTGCATTTTTCGCCTAGTGTTAATCACAACAATTAGTTTTTCATTTCAGTGCAGCGCAAAATTCATAAATCTGTAGAATTCGCATATTTTTTTATACAATGCGTATTCGTTGAATAACTATACATATTAATTTATCATGTTTTACATTACTTTACCACGCTTTTCTGAATTATTGAAGCAACATAATATAAGATATTTTTTAACAGCAAAGCTCATGTGTATTTTTTTCCTGCCATTGAGTGGCTTGTCATAGTTTGTTTTTACAAGAATTATACTGTATTAATTTTTTTATGCTCTGCGCTATTGTTCATCACTACAAGAATAGTTATTTAAATTAATTTTCATTGTGTTAATTTTGATTTTATAACTGCTAGTTTGATAAAATACTTTATCTGTTGTTTACATCTTCTACACAGTTTCAGAATGGTCGTAAATTTTTAAAAATACGAATATATGTTCTATAATGTATAATGAGAGCTTATTGTAATAGAAATTAATAGATTTTTATTTTAATTTTTATTATTATGAAAAAATAAGATATTATAAAAACATTTTTTGAAACCAAAAATAATAATTTAGGACTTAAAATTCAAATAGGAATATTTTCACAATATATTTATTTCCTTTCAAATAGCACTTTGCTTTTGAATTATTTATAAATACTTATAGTTTATGAAGTTAAATATAATATAAAAACCTTTTCTATTCACATTCACAATATGACATAAAAAATAGAAGCATCTTGTTTCTTTTTATACATTTAGTGAAGGCAACAATTATTTTTCCGTCATCCTTTTCTAAGGAAAAAACAGACAGCGTCTCTAGGTGGGTTGTCATGTTCTTTTGAGGACCGTCCTTCCTTCAGCTTTCTCTTTATTTTCTTGTTTGTATTGGATAGGCTGACTCTTTAGTGTTAGGGCACATGTACAGCAGCACAACAGAATGAATTCATTACCAGAGAAAGGATAACATGATGATGGAAGATGGATGGGTGACCGCGGTGTTCTATTCGGAGCCAGAAACTTTTGGCTTTTGTATTCGAGCCACAATTCTTATTTTATTAGAACCTAACAAGATGGTAAGGAATGAGTTTCGTAATGTTGTCAACCTGTTACTTGATGAAAAAAATGGTCTTATTCGATACCTTAGTTTTTTGTGATAAAAACATAAATGATGTTTTGAATTTTGTTGATGTATTTGTCTAAGTAAAATTCAATTTGTTATTATTATTTGGATTTGAAAAAGTATTAAAATTATTTTCTTTTCCTGTAAAAGAAAAATGAGTAGTTACCTTTTTTGCATGTGATCTTCAATTTTTATATTTTAGTGGCTTTTACGAAATAAAAAATATTTATTTACAGTTTTTCATGTAGTTCTTTTATTGTTTAATATTAGTTTATTTATAGTTTTATTTTTATATTATTTATATTTCTAATTATAGGTTATTGGTATTCTTTCCTTAATAAAAGTTTTCTCTGGTATTTTTGTTACATTTAATTCTTTTAAATGAATAGAATTATAAATATTATATTTATAGCAAATCGAAAATGGATGATCACATTCTGTTCTGTGACATCTGTTTTTTGAATTATTTACGAATACACCATTCCGATTACTTATATATTTATAAAATTAAATAGAACATAAAAAGCTTTCTATTCCCATTCACAGTATGACAAATAAAAAGATAATACATCATTTATAATCAACGTTACTGGAACAGGAACTGAAAAATATGTTTTGAATTTCATTGAAATATTTGTCTAAATAAAATTCAATTTGTTATCTTAATTTGGATATGAAAAACTATTAAAATTAGTTCTTTTATGGCATAAAATTCAAATATGAATATTTTCACACTACATGTATTTCTTTCAAATCCTCTGTTTTTGAATTATTTATGAATACTCCATTCTGATTACAAATTTTTTATAAAATTATATAGAACATAAAAACAATTCTATTTACATTCACAGTATGACAAAAAAATAAACAGAAGCATCGCGTTTCTTTATACATTTAGTGAAGGCAACAATTATGCTTCCATCATCTTTTTCTATGGAAAAAAACAGACAGCGTCTCTAGGTGGGTTGTCATGTTCTTTTGAAGACCGTCCTTCCTTCAGCATTCTCTTTATTCTCTTATTTGTATGGGATAGGGTGGCTCTTTAGTGTTAGGGCCCGTGTACAGCAGCACAACGGAATGAATTCATTACCAGAGAAAGGATAACATGATGATGGAAGATGGATGTGTGACCGAGGTGTTCTATTCAGAGCCAGAAACTTTTGGCTTTTTTGTATTCGAGCAGCAATTCTTATTTTATTAGATCCTAACAAGATGGTAAGAAATGAGTTTCAATGTTGTCAACCTGTAATTTGGTGAAAAAAATGGTCTTATCCGATTTCTTAGATTACATAATAAATCTTGAGCTGGTATTTTGAATTTCATTAATGTATTTGTCTAAATTAAATTTAAATTGTTATTTTTATTATGATATGAAAATTTAGTAAAATTATTTTCTTTACCAGTAAAGTGTATGGTATATTTCCTTTATTATTGTATTATTTTATTTAAATGTAAATGATTTAGTACCTTTTTACATGTGATCTTCATTTTTCAGGTTTTAGTGGCTTATACGACATAAATAATATTTATTTATATTGTTTCATACAGCTTATTCATAGTTTTATAGTTTATAGTTTGCTTATTATTTTACTAATTATTTTTTTATTTATAGTTTTATATTTTATTGTTTGTTTATAGTTTATTTATTATTTTAAGTATTCATTTTTAGTTATACTTTTATTGTTATATTATTTATATTTTAATTTAAAGTTTAATGATGCTTTTTCTTTAATAAAAATTTACTCGGCTAATCTAGTTACATTTCATTCATGAAATTAAAAATAATTATAAATATTTCAATTATAGCAAATTGAAGATCACATGTAAAAAGGTAATAAATCATTAATAATACATTTTACTGGAAAAGGAACTGGAAATTGAGTTTTGAATTTCATTGATTTATTTGTCTAAGTAAAATTCAATTTGTTATTTTCACTTGGATATGAAAAACTATTAAAATTAGTTATTTTATGGCATAAAATTGAAATATGAATATTTGTACAATATACTTAATATTGTTTTTTAAATTCTCTGTTTTTGAATTATTTATGAATACTCCCTTATTATTACTTATCTTTTTTATAAAATTAAATATAACATAAAAACATTTCTATTCACATTCACCGTATGACAAAAATAAATAAAAAAAATAGAAGCCTCGTGTTTTTTTTTATACGTTTAGTGAAGGCAACAATTATTTTTCCATCATCTTTTCTATGGAAAAAATAGACAGCGTCTCTAGGTGGGTTGTCATATTCTTTTGAGGACCGTCCTTCCTTCAGCTATCTCTTTATTTTTCTTGTTTGTATTGGACAGGCTGACTCTTTAGTGTTAGAGCACATGTACAGCAGCACAACAGAATGAATTCATTACCAGAGAAAGGATAACATGATGTTGGAAGATGGATGGATGACTGGGGTGTTCTATTCAGAGCCAGAAACTTTTGGCTTTTGTATTCGAGCCACAATTCTTATTTTATTAGAGCCTAACAAGATGGTAAGGAATGAGTTTTGTAACGTTGTCAACATGTAACTTGATGGAAAAAATGGTCTTATTCGATTTCTTAGTTTTTGTGATAAAACCATAAATGACGTTTTGAATTTCGTTGATGTATTAATCTAAGTAAAATTCCCTTTGTTATTTTTATGATATGAATAACTATTAAAATCGATTTCTTTTCAAGTGAAGTTTATTTTAAATCGTTTATTACCTTTTTTAAATGTGATCGTCGGTATTCAATTTTCTATAAATTTCAATCCTTTTTCTATAATTTAATTAATGAATTTGTCTAAGTAACACACAATTTGGTATTCTTATAAGAATATGAAAAACTATTAAAATTATTTCGTTTCCAGTAAAGTTTATTATAAATGATTTATCACTTTTTACATGTGATCTACAATTTTCGAATTTTAATGGCTTATGCGATATAAATAAAATTTATTTATAGTTTATCATATAGTTTATTTATAGTTTTATATTTTATAGTTGATTAATAGTTTATTTATTATTTATTTATTTATTTATTTATAGTTTATTATTTATAGTTTTATTTTTATTTTTATTTATAGTAAAATGATATTTTTTCCTTAATAAAAAAAATTTAGATTTGGAATTTAGTTAAATTTAATTTATGAAAATAAAAATAATTATAAATATTCTTAGATTAAAAATTGATAGCAGATTAAAAATTGAAGATCACATGTAAAAAGGTAATAAATCATTTATAATAAACTTTGTTCGAAAAGGAACTGTAAATTGTGTTTTGAATTTCATTAATGAATGCCTAAGTAAAATTTAATTTGTTATTCTTATTAGATATGAAAAACTGCTGAAAATAGTTCCTTTTTCAGTAAAGTTTATTATAAATGATTTATTAATTTTCTACATGTGAACTACAGTTTTCCATTTTCTATAAATAGAATATTTAGAGTTATTTTTATTTTATAAATTAAATTTAATTAAAAACTCTGAACACATTTTTATTAAGGAAAAATTTCATTATACTATAAATAGTTATTATATAACCCTTAAAATGTATTTTAACGATGTTTTTCTTAGTTAATTTCAAATATATTGCTTACAACCAGTAGTGCTTGGTCGCATAATTTAAAATATAAATTTATTTTCTTAGATGATAAGTACATTATTAAGGAAAATTCATTTAAGTAAATTTCCTTTTTTGTAAAATTTCATTAAATTCTTTTGTAGTATGAGTCACGGATTCCTTGCTTTACTTTTAGAGGAATAGCCCAAAATTATAGATTTGGAAAGTTATTCGTTCAATTACAAATTAGAAAATAAAATAATTGCATATTGAAAATATTTAATACACAAATTCATTTATATATCATCATTATTATTGTTTGAGAAGATTTTGTATATTATTATCTTAGTATTATTTTTGATGATTTTGTATGTTGATGTTTCCAATTTCGTATTTATGTAAAATTAATTGGAGTTCCAAAGTTGGAGTTTTAATATAAAATTTTTAGCTAAAGTTGAATAATTAATTTTGAAATGATTATTTCATAATTATTTATTTTTGTTGATTTTATTTAAAGTATTCAATAACTTTCAGAGATAAATTTTTTTAAATATTTTATGGAATTTTTTTATTTATGTTACTGACAAGTCATTAAAAAATTTTGAAAATTAATTTGACAAGTCATTAAAAAATTGAAAATTAAAAAAATATATGCGAATATTTTTTTTTGACAAAAAAATGTTTTTTTCATTACTTCACATACACACATAACTAATAGAATGTGTAACACATCTTATTGACTTGGATAAATGTAAATATATTTCCATTATTCTTGAATTTAACTAAAATAATCGGCATCTTCAAAATTATAACTGAGTTAAAGCCAATCGAGTAATTTGGAATATAAACACAAGAAAAATGTTTTAAACAAAAATGACAATAACTCATATTTAAATTATGAAATTTCAGCTTTTTTTTTTTATCAATACATACAATTTAAAATATTTTAATTTGAATTATAAAAATATACAATTCATAAAAAGATATAATATTTGGTTCTAAAATTATTTTAACAGTTGTTACCATTATCCTATGACACTATGGCAAAACAGCTCTCCAGGCATTCAATTTAAATTTTTTTTTTTATCAGAATAGCTCATGATTAAACATTTATATCTTGATTTCCAATGTTTCTAGAAATAATTCAAAATTGGTAGAGAAAGGTAAAGGTTGGATCTTTAAAATAGAAAAAAAACTATTTATTTCCGCTAAAAGCATGTTTTGAACATTTTCGTTTATTTTAATGTTACTTATACACTGGCAAGAGCGTCCCTCTGTGGAGTTTATGAGAAATAATCAGTTGACTAGATACTTTATCCCGAGAGGAAGCACAGCGCAATCCTGTACTTCCGCTGAGAAAAGTTTAATTGGTCTACAGTATCTCCCCAAGATGAAATATATTTGGCGCAACCCTGCACATTAGATGTACTACAGACTCTCACCCTGAGAAGATGTACATTTAGTACAACCATGCACTTTTTGTGCGAACTACGCTTAGCCGAGATTTCCTGCTCAAAGTGGAGTATTTCTAACAAGCTAGAATTATCGTTCTTTAAATTTAAATTGTGTTAAATATTGTCTGTCTGTAATTGTATATGTGTGACGTTTGTTTGTGTGTTAATAAAACTGTGAGTTCTCCAACTTGTGCCTCAAATATATCAACCTGACTACTGCCCAACTTGGAGCCCGCCGGTACCTAAACACTACAATGTGGCAGCCGAACTTGTTACCTCACCCACACCACTACAATCTGGCTGCTTAACGTGGGGTCAGCTGAAACCCACATCACTACAATAATATATTTCTACGTTTTGTAAACTACATGTCGTAAAATTGCATGCCAATATTTTAAAAAAATGTAATTTAGTTTGCCCTTTCGTATATAATTTTAAATTAGTTGAGCATATATACTCATTTCAAATTTCCTTGTTTTAATTCTTTAAAAAACAATAATTCAATTTTTTCCAAGAAAATTATAACATTGTTGTTTTTCCTTTTTCTTCGTTTGAAATAGTAAAATGTGTAATAATTGCGTTTCAAAAAAATCTTATTTTTTATTTTTGTTATTTTATAACTAAAAGCAGTTTTAAATTCAAACAATGCAGTATTTAAACTGCTCAGTAAACAGTGCAGTTCCACCTATCATCTCTCATCATCCACTTTCCCGCATTCATTGTTTTAATTAAACGGTCCCATCCCAGTACAACAAGTATTTCAACAACTTAAATAAAACCCATTTAAACTGTTCTCCTAAAGAACATACTCCCGCATCAGTCGTGCGAAAACTTTGCAGAATTTGATTGCTGATCAAGTTCATCTAGTGTTATCCTTTTTTCTAACGAATTAAAATCAAATAATTTAAAATTAATATGTTTATTAGAAGAATTAATCAACTATTTTAAGAATAAATCAGAAAAAGTTTATTGTTTGTTCTTATTGCACATTATAAGCTGAATAGAAATTAATTATCTATAAGTGAATCTATGCGCATTATAAGCTGAATCAAAAATTATCATCTATAAGTGAATAGGTACACATTATAAGCTGAATCGGAATTAATCATCTATAATTAAATCGGTATTCCTTATAAGCTGAATCGAAATTAATCATATATACGTAAATCGATACTATCTACTATTACGAATCGGAAATCATTTATGCGTAAATCGATGCAATTGAATACTTCGAATAGGAAATCATATATACGTGAATCGATACAATTGAATGCTGCAATCGGAATTAATCATCTACACGTGAATCGATAATATTGAATGTAATGAATAGGAATTAATCATTACATTATGACACTATATTTATTACTATACATGAATCGAAACAATCGAATGGTGTAATCGGAATTAATCATCTATACGTGAATAGATGCAATCGAATGCGGTGAACCGAAATTTATCATCTATATGTGCATAAAGTGTTAAGGAAAAGTTAAATCACAGATTTTATCCAAAAACAATGATTCATGATATACTAATTGTTAATTTATTAGCCTAAGAAAATGACACAAGTTGAACTAACACAAGAATTAAAAGAAACACATCTTTCTTGAAAACTCGCTTCCCCCCGAAAAAAAAAAATAAGCCCAATATTTTCATGTTAATAATAAGGAAAGTCACATATTTTTTACAGCTATATCCACTCATTTGTGGAGATTTTATGGCCATTTATTCTTAGTGTTTACATTTTTCCTATCAAAATAAAATCAAATAATTTAAAATAAATAAACAGATTATTCTTAATTTAAATCATTTTCAAATAAAAACCACCTAATAAGTATTGAATACAGTATGCAATGTATAAGGTGCAATAAGAACAAACAATGAAACTGTGTGCTCTTATTACACATTAAACACCGCTATAAACCGGAATTAATTATCTATACGCGTATAATGTTTTCATGAAAACTTAAATCATAGTTTTGATCCGAAACAATGATTTCATATTATAATAATTTTAATTTATTAGCTCAAGCAAATAACAGTAAAAACACAAATAATAGCAATAATAGTAGCCTTAAAATTACGAGACAAAAGTTGAACTTACACAAAAGATTAAAAGATATATAATTTTCTTGAGAATGCCCCCACTCCACTATAAAACCCCATTTTTCTTAATAATAGAAAAGCCCCAAATCATTTGCAGTTACTTGTAATAATTTGTGGAGATTTTATGGGCATTTTATTAGTAGTGTTATACTTTTTTTATCAAAATAAAATCAAATAATTTAAAATAAATTAACACATTATTTTTATTTTAAATGATTTTAAGAATAAAGCAGCATACAGTTTTATTGTTCGTTTTTATTACGCATTATACAATGCGATGAACTGGAATTAATTATCTATACTAGAATGAAATAATGCGTTAAGTTGAATTATAACGTTAATGGAAAAGTTGAATCACTGTTTTCATCAAAAAATAGATTCATGATATACTAATTTTAATTTATAACGGAAAATAACCGTAAGAATACAAATCGTTTTCAAAGATAATAGCAATAATAGTATTCTTAAAATTACAGAGACACAAAATGAAGTAATTCAAACATTTAAAAAAAAACATAAATTTCTTGAGAATGCCAAAAAAAAAACATTTTTTTTTTTGTTAATAATAAGGAAAGTCACAATCTTTCGCAGTTTCCTCTAATATATAGACATTTCATGGATTAATTTAAATTAAAAATTAATACATAAACAAAGTTATTATTCTCAGTAAATAATTTAGACACTAATAAATAATAAAAACAAGCTGCTACTTTATTTTCATAATAATTTACACATTTATGAGAAACATCCATTTTAATATCAACAAACTCACCAGATTCAACGCCGACTCATATTTTTCACAAATGCCTTGATGAAATCATTGTCGATTTGAAATATCTCGCATGAGATCTTTCCATTTTCCAATAGATTAATAGCGCTTCCATGACATTTCAAATCTCGCCATTCCCATTCACAAAATGTGATCAGAAGGCATCAAATAACCCTAACGCAGAGGAACGATAACAATTTGTATTTTGAGTATTCGTCATGTGACAAAAATTTGACAATTTTGATGTGAGACGGAAGTTACCACTTTCAATATTCCTCCCAAATCCTTGAGGCCTGCTTATAAGGACGCGGAGAGAAATTGCCAAAGGTCCCTGCACTGCATCGATATCGAAGGCTGGAGAACCTATGACAATTCGGGACGTAATTTATCAGCCAATAACAAGAGCCCTAAGCTATGGTTCTTCCATTTTTCATTATTTGTTTTGGCAGATGCGTTGCTTGGAAGACTCTTCTTAGCTTAACTGAGATTGTAGCTAACCTATAAGCCTTATTTGATTTATGTGTTTTACTTAAAAAGTATGTAAAGAAAATTGTTTTCTAGTTACCTTTAGAGGTATGAAATTGCAACATAAATTCACAAAATGCTTAGAAAATAGCGGGGAAATATTATATTGTTTTCTTTTAGTTTTGTAGAGATAGATGTTGCATTTTTCAAGCTATTAATAGGCCACTAAGAATTTTGGGTATTTTAATAATGTGATTCATTTTAATTTAATAAAACCACAGATTGTTTCATATCTTTGAAAAAATTAAATCATTAGGAAATTTGTTTCATATTTTCCTTAAATTGATTTTAGGACATCAAAGAACTAAAACGCGTTTTTATTAAGTTTAATTATAGATTTAAAAATTTTATAATCAGTTTTGAAATTTAAAATATATATTACATAATCCAATCAATATTTATTTTGCGAAATAAACTTACTCCTCAACTTACATTATTTGATATTATATATTGTGAGAGCAGAGGACCTGATGGCCGAGTGGCTACAGCTCTTTCTATTGGGATTTAGGGTTCGAGTCCGGCGGTGCTATGGATGTTTGTAGTGGGTCAGAATCCACTTTAAACCGTAGGTCCAGATCTAATAGGATCGTAGAGCGTTGTGGGGGTAGTGTTACTCGAATCCATAGCATATCTTCAAGCAACACGTGCTCCCGGATAGTGCTAAATGAATAACAACGGTGCAACCATTGCTTATGCCATGAAGAATAACTATCTCTGTATTCCCAGTTGCTGTTGTTGTTAACAATTTATTAACTCATAAAAATAACAATAAAAATACAAATCGTTTGTAAATATTTAATAATAATAAAAGTATAATTAAAATTACAGAGACCCAAGTTGAACTAACACAAGAACTAAAAGAAACATGGATTTCTTTTTAAAATGCCTCCCCCCACAAATAAAAATAAATTATCTGAATAATAAGGAAAGTCATAGATATTTTTTACATATCTCCCTAATTTAAAACCTTTTACGGATTAATTAAATTAAAAATTAATGCATAAACATAATTATTTTCTCCGCTGATAATTTAAACAATACTAAATAATAAAATCAAGTCGTAACTTTATTTTTACAGTAATTATGACAAATATCAATTTTAATACCAACAAACTCAGCAGATTCAACACCAACTCATATTTTTGCAAATGCCTCGAAGAAATCATTGTCGATTTGAAATATCTCGCATGAGATCTTTCCATTTTCCAATAGATTAATGGCGCTTCCATGACATTTCAAATCTCGCCATTCCCATTCACGAAATGTGATCAGAAGGCATCAAATAACCCTAACGCTGGGGAACGATAACAATTTGTATTTTGAGTATTCGTCATTTGAAAATTTGACAATCTTGACGCGAGACGGAAGTTACCACTTTCAATATTTCCCCCAAAATTCTTGATACCTGCTTATAAGGACGCGCTGAGAAATTGCAAAAGGTCCCTGCACTGCATCAATATCGAGGCTGGAGAACCTATGACAATTTGGGACGCAATTTATCAGCCTATAACAAGAGCCCTGAGCTATGGTTCTTCCATTTTTCATTATTTGTTTTGGCAGATGCGTTGCTTGGAAGACTCTTCTTAGCTTAACTGAGATTTTAGCTAACCTATAAGCCTTATTTGATTTATGTGTTTTACTTAAAGTATGTAAAGAAAATTGTTTTCTAGCTAACTTTAAAGGTATAAAATTGTAACGTAATTCAATAAAAATGCTTAGAAAATAACAGCTGAATTATTATATTTCTTAGTTTCATGGGGATCGATGCTGCATTTTTTTTTCTAGCTATTAATAGGTCACTTAGAACTTAGGTATTTTAATAATGTGATTTGTTTTAATCAAATATTTTCAATTAATAAAAATATTTCTTTATCTCTTTGAATAAAAAAATAAATTATTTTGAAATTTGTTTCAAATTTTCATAAAATTGGTTTTAGTGCATAATTTAACTAAAATTAAATATGCCTTTTTTAAAGTTTATTATTAGATTTAAAGTATTTTAAAATCATTTGGCATTTTATAATATAGTTATATTCCAAATTTCAAGAATTAGCCAATTATTGTACAAAATAAAATTTATCCGCAACTGGTGTTATTTGGTTTCATATATTGTTAGGCATACATATGAATGTTTGTTTGAGATCATATAGTATATTTCGGTAAATATATTTGTTTTAAAAAAATGAAGAAGTTAAATATTTATTGAAACATAAGATTGGTAAAAAAAAAAATTTTGGAATTATTAAAAAAAAAAAGATTTAAATCATGCAAAATATTTTTATCAATGTATATAAAGTGTGATAAAAATATTATTATTAAAATTATTCAGATTAATTAAATTAAAAAGTAATGCATAAATGAAAATAATTATTTTTTAGGCAATAATTTAAACAATAATAAATAATAAAAACAAGCTGTTACTTTATTTTTATAGTAATTTACATATTTGAGAAACATCCATTTTAATATCAACAAACTCGGGAGATTCAATTCTGAGTTCATATTTTCGCAAATGCCTCGAAGAAATCATTGCCGATTTGAAATATCTCGCATGAGATCTTTCCATTTTCCAATAGATTAATGGCGCTTCCATGACATTTCAAATCTCGCCATTCCTATTCACGAAATGTGATCAGAAGGCATCAAATAACCCTAACGCAGGGGAACGATAACAATTTGTATTTTGAGTATTCGTCATGTGACAATTTGACAATTTTGATGTGAGACGGAAGTTACCACTTTCAATGTTCCTCCCAAATTCTTGATACCTGCTTATACGGAGAGAAATTGCCAAAGGTCCCTGCACTGCATCAATATCGAAGGCTGGAGAACCTATGACAATTCGGGACGTAATTTATCAGCCAATAACAAGAGCCCTAAGCTATGGTTCTTCCATTTTCATTATTTGTTTTGGCAGATGCGTTGCTTGGAAGACTCTTCTTAGCTTAACTGAGATTTTAGCTAACCTATAAGCTTTATTTGATTTATGTGTTTTACTTAAAGTATGTAAAGAAAAATTGTTTCCTAGCTAACTTTAAGGGTATAAAATTGTAACGTAATTCAATAAAAATGCTTAGAAAATAACAGCTGAATTATTATATTTTTTTTTTTTTTTTATGGCAATCAAAGCTGCATTTTTTCACACTATTAATAGGCTACGAAAATTTAAGATATTTTAATAATATGATTTATTTTCATTAAATATATTGAATTACTAAATACACAGATTTTTGCATATTTTTTGAAAAGAGAATTTAATTCATTATGAAGTGTGTTCCAAATTTTCGTAAAATTGATTTCTGGTGTAACAATGAACTAAAATTAGACGCTCTTTTTAAGCTTTATTATTAAGTTTAAAGAATTTTATAACCGTTTTGCACTTTAAAATATAGATGAATTACAAAGAATTAGTCAATATTTATTTTGCTAAATACACTTTCTCCACATATTACATTATTTGGTTTCATATATTGTTGCAGCATGTATATGAATGCTTGTATGAGAATATGTATGTAGATAAATATATTTAATTTTACAGGAAAAAATTGAAGAAGTTAACTTTTCTTGAAAAATAAGATTGGTAAAAATAATTTACATGTTTTAAAAATAAAGTTTGAACAATGTCAATAAAGTGTGACACAATTGTTTAAAACAATACATATAATTATTGAGAAAATTAACTTTGTATTCTACGGTTATATCTTCGAAGGCGACTTTTAAGTTTCTTTTAAATTAGGTCTAATTTCTAAAACGCATGCTTTTTTATATATGACAAAAAAATAAAGAAGTAAAACATTCATAGAAAAATAAGAATGGTAAAAATAATTTACATGATTTTTTTAAAAAATATTTAGTACAATGTAGATAATAATGAGATAAAATTATTTAAAACGATTCATGTAATTATTGAAAAAGTAACATGCATTCTACGCTTATATCTTTAAAGAAGATTTTTTATTTAGACGTAATGTCTAAGAAGCATGCTTATTTATATAAGACAAAAAAATATTGAAGTTAAACATTTATAGAGAAAATAAGATTGGTTAAAATATTTTACACGATGAAAAAAAAAAAAAAAAGAATAGATTTTGTACAATGTAACTTGTAATAACGGTGACAAAAATTATTTAAAACAATGCATGTAATTATTTAAACAGCAAAATGTATTTTGTTCTTATATCTCCAAAGGAGATTTTTAAGGTTCTTTTATATAAGGCTCAATTTCTAAGAGACATGCTTTTATAAATGACGTATAAAAAGTAAATCTTTAATTATACTTTAAAAAATATAATAATAAATTAAAATAATCATTTCGACTTTAGTAAGCCGAAATGATTCTGTTGAGTTTGATGTTCCGTTAATATATTAAAGAAGTTGGGGGTTATAAAACTACTGTATGAACAATGCAATAGTTTCTTTGACATTTGTAGCCATATTTCAAAACAGATATCAACTTTTTTACCACAGTGATTATGACAGAATATTTTACACGGACAGTCAAAAAGTAAATCTTTAATCGAGTTTACAGAATTTTGTTAGCAACAAAAATACTCCACTTTCTACTATAATTTTACATTATTTAATATAATATATTATTGAAGTATACATATGAATGCTTGTGTGTGATATAAAACTACTGTGTACATATGAATACATATGAATCCTACATATGAATACATATGAATCCTATATATGAATACATATGAATTCTTACATATGAATACATATGAATCCTACATATGAATACATATGAATCCTACATATGAATACATATGAATCCTACATATGAATACTATATGAATCCTATATATGATTACATATGAATTCTTACATATGAATACATATGAATACATATGAATACCTATGAATTCTTACATATGAATCCTATGTGTAGGTAAATATATATATGATTTTATAGAAAAATCGAAGGAGTTAAGCATTTATTGAAAAATAAGATTGGTAAAAATATTTTACTTGATTTTTAAGTACAATGTAAATATAATGCGACAATAAAATATAATGACTTAGTACAATGTAAATATAATGCGATAAATGTATTTAAAACAATAAATATAATTATTGAGAAAAGTAACATGTATTCTCTCATATCTTAGCTTTATCTTATCTTTGATATTTAAATTTATTTTATATTAGGCTCAATTTCTAAAAGACATGCTTTTTTTATACATAACGTAGAAAAAGGAAATAATTTAATATACTCTAAGAAAAATAATATGATAAATAAAAACTAATCATTTATATTTACCAAAATTAGTGATTAATTTTAAAAATATATCATTAAAATTTAATCATTAATTTTTTTTAAAGTTTAATGTTCCATTAATAAGTTGGGGTACATAATAGAAAGAGTTTAATTTTCGTTATATGAATAATACAACAGTTTCTTATATGTAGCCATAGATCAACTATTTCACCATAGCAACTGTAATTTGATATTTTGCACCGACAGTCAAATCACCTGACTCGTGTTTGTAGATTTTTTATTACGAACAAAAACACTCCACTTTCTACTATTTCATTTATAAATGACATTGGGTCGAGTGTCTGACATTAAAATAAATCACTTGGTTTGGAGCCAAGAAAAAATGTGTTTGATTTTGTTTCTTAGAGTGCATTCGTATTCCGTCTCTTCATCCAAATAGCTGCTCTAGTGTTCTTGAAGGTATCAGTTTCTCGCTTACAAGTGACGTTATATTCGCCAATTCAAAAGAATCACATCACCTAAGAAAGTAGTTTCAGATCGTAGGTTTTGAAGAAGAAATACGATATAATTTCTAGGCTACATATGTGTTTCCTGAAACAAAAAAAAAAAATAGTACATTTATCTACTCTCACTAACATTGGAGTGAAACAAATTGCGCATAAGTATAATTTGATTATAAACATTACAGAGAAGAATAAGAAGAATAATTGTAAATTAATAGTTGTTCTACCAGGGGCCTGATAACCGAGTGACTAGAGCTCTGACGCTTGGTGCCAGAAGTTTAGGGTACAAGTTCCGGCGCTGATAGGGATGTTTGTAGTGGTTTGGAATCTACTTTAAACCGTAGGTCCCAATCTTATTTGATTTTAGAGCGTTGTGCGCGTAGCGTTACTCGCGTCCTTATCATATCTTCAGCTGCATTTGCCCCCTGGGTTGTGCTAAAGGAGCAATATCGGTGCAGCCCTTGCTTATGGCATAAAGATCGACTGTCTCTGTATTGCAAGATACATTAGAAAAACATATAATATATATATAATTATATTATTTATATTTTATATGAAAGTGGGTTTGATTTTCGCTGTATGAACAATACATTAGTTTCTTATAGTAGTTGTGGCCATATTTCGAAACTGAGCAGAAAGAAATAGAGTAACAACTAAACCATACTAATAAACTATTTTACCATGGCAATTGTGGTTGAATTTTTGAACCGACAGTCAAATCACCTGACACGAGTTTGGAGATTTTTATTACAGACAAAAACACTCCACTTTCTGCTATTTCACTTATAAATAACATTGGGTCAAGTGTCTGACATTAAAATAAATCACTTGGTTTTCAGCCAAAAAAAAAAAAAGTGTTTGATTTTGTTTCTTAGGTGCATTCGTATTCTGTCTCTTCCTCCAAATAGCTGCTCTAGTGTTCTTGAAGGTATCAGTTTCTCGCTTACAAGTCACGTTATATTCGGCAATCCAAAAGAATCACATCTCCTAAGAAAACAGTTATTGTGAGTTCCAAAACGAATTGTAGGTTTTGAAGAAGAAATACGATATAATTTCTAGGCTATATATATATATTTCATGAAATAAAGAAATTAATATAGTTGTTTACTCTCAATAATATTGGTGTAATCCCATTTTACACAAAATTATAATTTAATTATAAACAGTGTGGGGAATAATAATAAAAATTGTAAACGGATTGTTGCTTTACAATTACATTAAAAATTATTACATTTAGTAAAATGACTATTTATTTAGTTGTTCAATAATGTACTTGTAATAATGTTGTTGTAATTTGTTTAAACTTAATAAGAGGTCTACAAAAAGTATTTTGAAAGACATTCATTCATGTATGATTGTATGTATCATGTATTGTATCATGTCATGCATCATATATTCATTCATGTATGTTTTATAACCTCAAAATAATCCCTCTAAAAATAAACATGTAGCAATTGGTGGAATTTTTTAAACATAGTATCAGAGTATACCTGCAATATTAAAAATTCTGTTTACAATAATTAATTAAATCACGTTTGCAAAAGTAATATGTTCAACCAATTATTAGTGAATTATTATAAAGTAATACCTGGATTATTGCGTCTAGGCCCTCGGTGCCAGAGGTTTCTGTTTCGAGTCCCTGAAGTAAAACGGATATTTGTAGTGGTTCGTAGCCCACTTTAAACCGTAGGTTCCGGTCTAATATGAATGTAAATCACTGAGCGTAGGGCTGCTACTAAACCACACCACATAACTGTGTCTAGAGCTGTGTTGTCTGGGAATGATGTGGGTGAGAAGTCTGATTGGACTCTGTGATGCCCTACAGTCGTATGAGGCCGGGACCTACGGCTTAAAGTTGATTCTGAACTATTACAAACATCGATGGCACCCTCGGGACTCGAACCCGAAGCATGTGGTACCGGATGCCAGAGGGCTAGAGACTCGGTCATTCAAGCTCCTGATCTTAGGGCTGACAATCCTACAGCGTAAAAAAGAAAATATCTGTCTCGAAATCTGCAAGTATGTAGATGATCTAGGAAGTAACTGGATTGTTTTTTAATAGATAGACAGGCAGCTAATTTGAAATACTGAACTAGACTTTAGACCGTTTAGTTTATTTGGAAATTATTACACAATTTCTCATATTTTGTACAAACTTTGCAAAATCATATGTTACCATAAGAAAAAAGATAAATGAGTTCGCAACATCAATATAACTGAAAAGTAAAATACACAATTTATAAGCAAATTTGTCTTTGTTATGCAATAGATTTTACAAATCAATAATATCAAAATCTCTTTGAATTAATTAAAATGATTGGTTAGTTACATCTTGATATAATCAAAAGGAGTTAGAGACATATAATTTTTTCATCATCAACATAATAAATAAATATTAAGAAACATCCATTTTTAATTATTGAATTTCATGATTTATCATCGTTGACATCTGATAATGTTCGAACACTCAATTTCTTTTATTCGAAGAAAAGTATTCTACGTTGTCAAAAAATATGTTATATAAAATAAAAAAGTAAATCATTTTAATGAGAACATTAAGAATATTTTTTTTAAAAATTCAGAATTATAGGACTAAACAAGTCTAACATTGTTCAATCATACAATTATCTGCACTTGAAGCATAAATATTATGCATTGTCCAGAATAATCTTAGACATAAATAATCTATTTCTAAATTGGCCAAAAATTATTTTTAAAAATACTTAAATAATTCAAGACATCAAAATTTAAAAGATTATTAAAAAATATTTTGTGAATCCCCAAATTAGAATATAATACTTGTTTACAACAACATGGATACATGCCAAAAATATTTTCAATTTTTATTCTACCAATAATTTGCATGAAACGAAACATTAATTTTACTACAGATTATTACATTTATCAAAATATATCTGTATAAAAAAATTAAGAGTGTGTGTGTATGTGTTGTGCATCAGGGGACCTCGTATTCCACTTACGCACGAACATCCCATCGTCAAAAGGGTCAATTAAGGAAGGCATTCCCTTCCCAGATGATTTTTAAGGGTAATTACAATGTCTTTGCGTGTCGTTTGGAATAAAACTTGGGAAACACTCACCAGCCAATCTGTTTGGCAAAGTGTAACACTTCACACACATTTTTTACAATTGCCCTCGAGCCTACTAGAGGTGCTTTAATGTGTTGTGGAAAAATGTGCCATGGTTTCTGAAACTAGACCTTAACGGATGCCACCTATGACCAACATGTACTAGTTACCAACAAGTCATGGAAACAAATAAATATTTATATATAAACTTATATATAATATTAGTTATTTATATTTTATAGTGATCAGCAACATAGATAAAAATATCATGGCATGAAGCATTATGGTAAATTAATCAATTTATTAATATAATTTTTATGCCCTTGACATTTATAAGTGAATAAGGAAGGTATACACTTCCGAGAGGATTTTTAAGGGAAATTACAATGATTTGGCATGTGGTACGGAATAAATTGGAAAACACTCACCAGTTAATCTGTCTGGCAATATGTAACACTTTGCAACTCTTTCACAATCGCCCTCCAGCCTACTAGACGTATCTGCTTTAACGTGTTGTTGCGAAATGTGCCATGATTTCGGAAAGTTATGACCTTAATACATGCCACTTTTGACCTACATATACTAGCTACCAATACATCAGGGAAACCAATAAATATTTGGATATAAATATTTTAATGTAACCTGTAGATAATATTAGTTGGATATAAATATTTTAATATAACCTATAGATAATATTAGCTATTCATATTTTATGGTGATCAGCAACATAGATAAAAAAAATATGATACCAGAATGCAATATAGCAAATTAATCAATTTATTGATATAGTTTTTATGCCTTTGATATTTATTTTTAATAAATATTTATTAATGCTAGAATATGCATTACATTATACGAATTTACATACATAAAAAATTGATAAAAAAAGTGAATACATTTTTAATTAAGAAACATGGAATTTTTTTTTGTGCCAGCCTGATATTACTGATCGTAATACGTGACACAAAATATTTAATGAACAAAAAAAATATTTTAATTACTATTTTAGTAAGTAATTAAAATTTTCCAGACACGAGAAATATTACTTTCATTTCACTGTAAGATATAATATTAAAATATATTCATTTTTTTTACTGAACCTTTCGATTCGTCTGAAGCATTTTTGATTAACAATTTTTTTTTTTTTTAACTCTTTCCAATATTTAATACTTATTGGGTAAATGAATGTATTTTTGCATCCAACAAACAATAATAACCAAACACAGAGAAAAAAATTCCAGAAATGAAAAATATTTGTTGTGACATTAATAAATGAGACTTCACCAACGTAATTAAAAACTTCTGGCTTCTCTTGGAACAAAAAAACATCCAAAAAAAATGAAGGAGAGACTCTTTTGAAGAAAAAGGAGAGAAATGTATAAGAGAAAAAAAGTACCTCAGAAAACCGAAAGAAATCATCCTACACTCCGATTCGAAAAAGAAATAATCCTTTTTATGTCCAGTAAAAAAAATAGTAATAATAAGCTGTGAAAAAGATAAAATAGTGCAATATTTGTATGTGAATGTTAGCAAAAAAATGTTTTGTTAATTAATTTGAAAATGTGAAGAAGTATTTAATATAATGTTAATATTTTTCAAGCAATTCTGAATTTTTCTCAGTACATAGTAAATTATGATTTTTATATATTAATCTTTTCAGATGTAATACTAATTTATTCAGAATGGTAAGCATAATTTAGCATATAATAATGAATGAACATATTTTGTTCAGGTTATATTGTGATTCCATAAAGTCTAAGAATACCAATTGGTGTATATATATATATATATATAACACAAAATATATATTTATATGCATGCCATTTAAACTTAAGTCAATGGAATTTTTTTAAATAATTAAAATGATTGATAATTGCATTACCTTAATGTAAATCATTTTGGTAAAAATTAAAATGAAAAAAAAAATATATGTCCCATTTTGATAATATGCTATACTATATGGCATTGGATTTATTATTTATATAATTATTATTATTTATTAGTATTGGATTATATTAGATTTTTTTATTTAATTAAAACTAAATTTTTGCATTTTTAACTCTTAATTAAATTTTCAGTGATTATTGCATAAGTGAAATACAATGCTTTTGAATCGTTTCATTGTTATTTACAACTAAAAACTTTTATACCTACATTATAATTAACATAAATTAAAAACCATTTTTAAAATTATATTATAATTAGCATATATTAAAAAACATATTTTTTTCATATATCTATCATTTGTGATTTTAACATAGCATAAATGAAATGCAGTTAAAAACTTCAAATGTTCGAAAAAGTTGAAAAGCCTAATGAATTTTTATAGTACAGATACCTAAGCTATTGTTGAATTTAAGTTTACCAGTGTGAGTATTTTCACCTCATTTCACGAAATATTATTGCAATATATAAAAATCAAAAAAATTTCAAAATTATATGAAGGTCAAATAGAAATTTAGTTTTTTTTTTTTTTAAATTTCGGCAAAAAATACTTTTATTAGATAATCACAGTCAAATAAAACTTAATCTTCAATTAAGAATCTTCATTGCCTGAAACTCATAAATAGTAAAAAATGAGATACAAAAGGAAGAATCAATATTGGCGTATTGTATGTTATTACTAATGGCTTAATAAATATTTTTAAAGTGCATGTATCTTCATTTGTCAAGTGGTTTTGTAGAAGCCTTGAAAATTATATCAAAGCAATATCCTGTTGACACAAGATAAATATATTATTCATTGAGAGCTAAATGATGTTTTCTTTCAAAAGTATTTATTTCTGGAATAATTTAGGTAATGTAGCAGATTATTGATCTTTAAAGATTTTCTTGTGATTATTATATTAATAATAATTTCTTTGCTGATGCAAGTTTGTTAAATTTACCAACATTTTACCTAGAATCTTTATGGTCCTCAGAACGTCATACCAAGACATTATCATGTTCAAATGCACACATCAAAACAATACATGTTAACCTGTGAATATTACTTATGTTGTGTCTGAAGGTCTTAAATACAGTAAACTTCCAAAAAGTCTCGCATAATTTTGCATACATCATAATATATTTTTATGAATATCTCTTTTTACTATTTTTTCATCAAAATTAGGGTAGCAACAGTTATAAATGTATCTAATTCCAATGGTCTTTTACCGCAATTCCTTTTATGCAAAGTGTTTTTATAACTTAGTTAAGATTAAGAATAAACAATTATAATTATAGTCAATTTGCAACAAAAGAACTAAATCTACAGAAGAAAAGAATATGAAATGTAGATAAGTGATGCATAAACTATTATTACAACTAAGTATTTGTTTAATTGTATAATTTCCATTTTACTGAAAACGTATGTTGAGAAATATTAAGCATTACTAAGCTAATATTATATTAATAATATTAGCTTAATAATAATTTACGTGAGTGTTTTGCCACACCAATAATAATTTGTGTATGAAGTTTAAACAAAGTTATTTTATATACGGATATAAAGTCGAATTTAAAGATATATAATTATATATAAACTATGTAAGAACGTAAAAGATTACGAAATGAATTAATATCGCGAAACTTCGCCATATATGCTTTTGAAAAATAAATTTCTTAAGAGAGTATATTTATATTTTTGTACTGCATTGAGTAATTTTCATCAAAATAGTTTAATTTTTTTATGATGCGATGTGATATTTACTATAAACGATGAATAATAAGAAAAAGTATTGTAAAATTTATTATGGTCTTTGGTATATATATGTATACATATCAGAATTAATGCTAACTGAGACTTCTGATTAAATATTTGAAATATATTATTCCCATTTTGTTCAAACCTTAGAATATCTGCATTTTAGATTTTAATATTCTTGCTTAAGGAGAGAATATTTTAAGTAATTTTACTTATTGGTTTGTTTACATGCAACTAAAGCGCAAAAGTTAGAATTGCCTTTAATAACATTTCAAGTCACATTGTTGTCGTGTGTGTGTTGTTGTAATAACATGCGAAATCAAATGAAAACAATGCCGTCTAGGTCTATAGAGCAAATATTTTCTACATTCTTATGTTATGTTTTTATTTTCTATCGTAAAATAAATAAAGAAATTTTATCACAAGATCATTGTTTTAAAACTTTCTGAGTATGGGTGAATTAACAGGAATCTATTATACTATTTATTCAAAATGATTTGAATTTTTGCTTCTTTAAATTAATTAAGTTCTATAATTTATTTTTGCTTTGTTTAAAAATTTGCTTGCCTCACGGCTCATGTATTTTTAAGAGACATAGTTTATTTTTCTAAACATATAATGACTTATTACGATTGTGCAGTATGGCATGCAACATGCAGAGTATAACATGCAAACAGCATAACATGAAACAAATTATTAATATTAATGTAATTCCAATAATTACTTAATATTTGCAACACAACGTAAGGCTCCAAATGGATATAAAAAATACTATATTTCATTACATGATTTTTTTTTTTGTGCAACATACAGTTCATAAAACAAATTTAAATGTATAAATGATAATGAAAAATTATTTTCTAGGATCTAATTAAACACAGTGTTTAAGTTAAAAAATTTAAATATGCATGCAATTGCAATAAAAAGCTTGTATAAAAACAGGCAAAAGATTAAGTATGTGTTTTACGAAATTACGAAGTGTTTATTATGATAACGTTTACGAAATGTTTATTATGATAATGTTAATGAAGTGTTTATTATGATAATGTTTACGAAGTGTTTATTATGACAAGAAAAAATTAAAATTATTTATTGCTGATATAAATGCAAAGCACATGAAAGCAGAGAATTGTATATTATTTAGTCAAAATATATAATTTCACTAAAGTGAAATTATTTTAATTGCCGATTTTATATACTCAATATCTGATAAAGTGGATTGGTATAATTGTAATGCTTGGATTCTAAAAATTAATAGTTTTGAAGTTTGTTTAACAAAAATTAAATGATAATTAGATTTTTATAATTTATATTGATTTTTCCATTTTAAGAAATATAATACAGTTACTGAAAAAAAAAAAAATCTACCATTTTTACTTAAAAATGATTAATTAATTATGCATTCATTCAATTTCGCTTATATACAATTTTTCTCACGTAGTTTTTTAAAAATGCATTACATATTCTCTAAGGGAAACAATACATTTATAACCTCATTATTTCCCATTTTTCATATCGTGCGTGTAGCTATTTTGCATAAAATTTATTATTAAGAATCACGCAACATGTGAAACATTTTATTAGCGATATGACATTTACGATACCTATACATCCTCATAATTATGGGTTTAAAATTTGCTCTGTAATGTTTTCAAGTTAGGTAAAACTTTATTATTGTATTAATAATGATTATTATAGCTCAAATTAGCATGCATGTTGGAGACAGCAAAACATAAAAAACATTTTCATGGCAAATAAAAAAAAGAAATTTGGAGTAAAGTTTCATTTTTAATGTTTTGCTATTACTAACAGTCTCTTTAAAATCTAATTAATGAAAAACTCTTGAAAACCTCTATTTCAGTTAAAAATAAAATTAATAAAAAATGCATTTTTTCAAACTAAATGATAGAATGTTTTAATTTTTCTTCATTTTTAAAATTTACGAAAACTAACTGTGCATTTTAATGCTGATTTAGTACAATTGGAAAAAAAATGGAACTGATTTTTGCCATTTTTAAATAATCAGAATCAGAACTGTTTAATCAGAAGTTAATTTTTCATTCAATTAACTTTTACACAAAACTTTGTGAAAAAAACGAAATTATATCTGATGTTAAATGCAGAGTAATCAAATTCGACTTATGTGAACCATTTTATTAGCGATATGACATTTACGATAGTTATACGTCCTCATAATTATGGGTTCAAAATTTGCAATGCAATGATTTCAAGTTAGGGAGCACTCTATTATTGTATAAATAATGATTAATATAGCCCAAATTAGCATGCATATTTGAGAAAGTAAAAGAAAAAAATTCTGAAACATTTTCATGGCATACAAAAAAGAGAATTTGAAGAAGAGTTTTTAGTATTTTGCTCTTACTACAGTCTCTTTAAAACCTAATTAATGAAAAACCCTTCAAAACATTTATTTCAGGTGAAAATAAAAGGAATAAAAATGCATTTTTTTCCAAGTGAAAGGATAGAATGTTTTAATTTTTTTCATTTTTAAAATTTACGAAAACTAACTGTGCATTTTAATGCTCATTTAGTACAGTTGGAAAAAAATGAATTGGAATTGATCTTTGCCATTTTTAAGTTTAATCAGAAGTTAATTTTTCATTTAATTAACTTTTTACAGAAAACTTTGTAAAAAACAAAATTATATCTGATGTTAAATGCAGAGTAATCAAATTCGACTTATTTCACTTTTGTTGCAGTTGCAGCAATCCATCTATGAAGAAATTTCAGAAAGGTAAGTATTTTTCGTCAAAGGGAATATTCTACAAAATAAAAACAACCATCTCATATATTACTGGAAAAAAAAATATTCTATTCACAACAACGCCTAAGGACCTGTGCTAGAAAAGGGAAAATCAAACCATCGTGCGTTGTAGAGAGGGAAAAAAGTTTGATAATAATATAAAAGACAAGAAAAAGCGTGTGTGCAATTAACTTGAAGTTTTTCTGCTCATTATTTCAGCAGTCCTACAAAAGAAAATGGCTTGTCTTTAGGCCACGTAAGCATTCAGGAATTTTTTTTTTATCTTTTATTTTAGCGTGTTGCATTTATTTTTTACTTCTTACGGTATTTCTTTGGTTAGGAACTTCGTTAAAATGTCGTTGCCGGAATCAGCTTCAGGGGCATCTAAGAAAAGGGGATGATTTGAAATTCCTGATGAAAATGGCGAGAAGATAGCTTTTCCAGGGTTTGGTGTAAAAAGTAACAGGAGTTTGGGGAAGTAATTCCTCATTGATACGGTAAAGTACTTTCGAAACATCCAGACATTTTAATTCTCTGCTGAATAAATCTTCGCTGTTTCCCTCGAAATTGGAAAACGATGGAAAATGATGAAAATTCTTAGAAAAATAAAAATTCGAATCTCTTTGAAGCTTTCAAAATGGGAATAAACTATACCTGAAACTTTTTTATATATATATATATATATATGTGTGTGTGTATGTATAGTGTGTGCGAGAGAGAGAATGTATGTGTGTGGGAGTATATATATGTATGTGTAAGAGAGATATAGAGAGCGAGAGTGTATGTGTGTTTCGCTGTATGTGTTGAATCAGTGATTATTCATAATCATCTGTTTAATCCATTAATTATTATTCATAATAACCGTATTAATCGTATTTACTGTAAAACGTAACAAACACCGAAAAGTACAAACACATAGTACAAACACGGTTCAAACAGATACACACACACACACACGGGTTTCAGAGGGATACATATTGTCATTCACATGATATTTGGAAATTGTATATCATTTCAGGGTCGTATGGAGGAAACCTCAAAAATTACCATCAGGTAGCCTTGAAATCAATGTGAAATGCTTAAAGAATAGAAATTGATACCCATAAGCCTGAAGGAATGATGTAAATCTTTTGAGAGCAAATTATAAATAAAACGTTCCATGAATTCAATACGAACTAAATTTTCCTGCAGGCTATGTGCGCATTAACAGTTGGATACGGGGCAGGCATAAATAAGACATTTACACATATAAGACATATTTATATAATGACTTTCTATTGCCTTTTCCTCATCAACAGCAATTTAATTTCTACTCACATTTATATTTATTCATTGGTCTTCTTCTCGTTTAAATCTATCTTTAAGCTTATGTGAAATGAAAAAGTTTTCTTCTCGATTTAACGTTCTTAATCCTAATAAAATTGGCTTTTAAAACATCACCTAAGAATTCAGGATTTCTTTTCTATTTTTGTATGATAACGATTTTTTTTTTATCTACTATTTTATTTTCTATTCCTTCTATTAGCTCACACTATATCTTGTTCAAATTTACAATCGTTAATAAAATACTTTTTATTCATCCACTCAAGTTCAACTACATTCTTTTTGAACTTGTTGGGGATGACACTTGCTGTTAATACAGTTTTTTTCAAATATTAATTCAGTAATTAAATTTAATTAATTAATTTTAGTTTTGTTTTAGATTTAAGTTGCTTATATCTACCAATAGATAGCGCCAGATAAACATAAAAAATGAATGAAAATTATTTATAAAGGATTTTCTGTAATATAGTGAAAAAGTAGGAATTGACTTAAAAAATTTTTTTTTTACATTGCTTGCTTGCTTAATAGCTTGATAAAATATCATTGGTGATTTCTGCTTTTCAAATGCTAAAATGAAAGTAGCCTTTGTAAGATCGGTTGCAAAATCCAAGAAGAGATTAGAAGTGTAATTTTGTCATTCAAACATGTCATTTGTCATTTGTCAAAAGATGCCTAATAATTTCCTATTTATTTTGAAGCCTTTTTAAAAATATTTTGGGAATGAATATCTTCTGTTTGAATGAAATTGAAAAATTACATAAAATTATGAAATATCTGAAGGACATAAACATCTTTTGGTTTATCATATTAGAGCAAAAAAAAAAAAATAATAAGAATAAGAATAATTCGTAAAATTAGCATAAAACATGTTAATACATTTATAATATACAAACTATTTATTTTTATTATCTTGTTGAAAAAAATCAGGTTAATATCATGTCTGAATTTAAAAATAATAACGGTAGAATATTGCGTAAGTTCTAGGAAAAATTAAAATTCACTCAATGGATAAATAAAAATATGTTTCACTTTGAAATTAAAACAAAAAAAAAAAAATCAATAAATTTATTCCGTAAACCCATTATATGTAATAAAAAGCTTTTAATAACATCGTATATTAAATATATTAAATCAGTTTTATAATGTTATTAGATAAATATTATATATAAAGATGTGTTTTGCTTTTTAAAAAATTCCACCATTTCTTTATTTATATATAAAAGAACCCATTATTTAATTTTTTTGCGTTTATTTATTAAAACACATTTATTTAAGCATATACTAACCAATATAAGTATAATATTAGGAACATTCCCTCGTAACTTTTAATAATCGCATGAATTATCGCGAATAAAAATATGATATTCCATTATTCTGTTATTTATTTTGAACTGAAATACTGTTTAGTGTTTATTTGCTTAATATTTAATAAGTATTTTAACATAAAAAGATTTTAAAATTGCATTTTAAGAAATATTATTTTTATCTTTAAAATGTATATTAAATTACAGCACATAATCCGAATTTTATTTTGAAATAAACTTAACTATACATAACTATATTATGCATTTTTGAATAAAACAATAAAGTTTATCTTTATAAAAACAAAGTGCACTTGAGGATAGTTTGTTATAATTTCATATGTAAGATATGTGAATAAATATAAATTATTCGAGAAACATAATAGATACAATAAAAAGGAAATATTTAGGCTGATAAGTTCATAAGAATTCATTAATGTTTAAGTTTCAGATTTAAAGTATTTATAAATTTTTGTATGTTGCTAAAAGGTAATATTAAAACATAATTTCATTTATATAAATGTCTTAAAATTTGTTTTGCTTTTTCGCATAAAGAACTGCGCTAACAAATTTTTCATATAAATTGTTGTTTAAAATAACTTTTAGCATTTTATCAATTTTTTATTTCATTAAATAGCTTAAAAATAATAAATTTTTTGTTACAAATAAATATTTTCTTAAAACGCATTTGCTAAGATTAAAATATATTTGTAGCAGTAAGTTTTAACAACATTCTTATTTCGTTGACCCTTTGTCATTAATTAAATTATTAATTAATAAATATAATAATAAAATAATATAATAATAAATAATTACAAATAATTATTAAGGTAACTAATGACTGAATGGTCGAACATTAATATTAATTAAATTATTAATTTTATTAAATAACTCAGTAAATTCATTTATTAATTTTATTGACATAACAAAAGCTATTATATTATTAATAAAATAAAAAAAGATCAAACATTTTAAGTTAGTATTGTTTTAATTTTCAAACATAATATAAATACTTGTTAATACAGGAATTTACTGAAATATATTTTGTCTGAAAATTTTAAAGATAGTTAATAAAAATTATTTTTTAAACCTTAAAATATTAATTAAAAAAAAAAAAAAAAACTTAAATACGACTAATATTTAGTCGATTATTTCCTTTTTTTAAAGTTTAATTTAGTTTAACTGTAATTTATTGAAATTTAATTAAATTTTATTCGAAATTTTTAATTACTCAAATAATTTAATGCAACAAAATTATTATAATTATTACTTTTATTCTATCATTTTAAGAATTTCCTGACGAATAGGGGAAAGAAAATGACTCACGTCGTTATTATTTTGATTCAAAGTGATGCCTGGGAGGGAATAATTCATCTCCTCATATTGACAGCTAAAAATTGATCAAAAACTTTTCAGATAAGCTGTCGATAAATTTCAGAAACTTAACGAAAACAACTTCTCTTGGAATTGTAAAAATCCTTTATGTTGGAAAATCACTAAGGACTCGAATGTTGCAACATTAAAAGCAAAATCCTCACAGCAGTCGAAAACGATACACAACTGCTTTTCTTTAACTAAAATAGATTGTGGAACATAGAAAAACGCTCCCGGGGAAGCAAAACACGATAAGGACCTGGGTTGAGAAGGGAAAAAGCTGAAAAAAATATGCAAAAGATTTTGAAAATTTTCATCAGAGTCTAATCGAAGCACCAGGATAAGCATTAAACACAAAAAACGACAACAAAAAAAAAGTTTTATAAATCTATCTGTACATAGGGCAGAAAAATGTATCTCAATCTTTTTTCGTTCCATTTTTTTATATATATTCCCAGTTATTGAATCGAAAACGAAAGAACACTCCCCTGGGGAAAAAAAAAGTTTTTTTTTTTTCTGTCTTTATCTATAGCAGAGTTTAGTTTCAGTCGATCTAAAATTTCTCTCTGTCATGAAATTCTGCAAGGTTATTATTTTTTTACAGCATTTTTAATACTTTTTATTTAATTTTTTTTTTGTTTTATTTTGTTTATTTCATTGCTAAAGCCAATAGAATGAGTCTAGTAACTAGAAGTAGTTTAGTAAAATTAATACTTTGTTATATAGTACTTATTTCCTATGAACAACTGTGTCTACAAATTTTTCAAATAATTTCATGTTTAAAATGCTTTTTAAGTATTTTTTCAAACTATGTTTCATAAAATAGTTTAAAAATAATAAATATTTCAATATAAATAAGTATTTTCTTAAAAACTCATTTGCAAAATTTAAATATATTTCTTTCAGTAAGTTTTAACGGCATTCTTATTCGATTGACCATATTAGCATTAATTAAATTATTAAAAAATAATTTAATTTAAATTATAATTTAATTAATGGCTACATACAAAATATTAATATTAATTATTATTAATTATCGTGCATTAATTATATAATGTGTAAATTCCTGTATTATCAAATATTTGCATTATTTTTTTAAATGAAGAAATATAAATTTCAGATATTATATATCTTTATTATATTAGTATAATAAATATATAACTTATTAGTATAGTAAAAAATATCAATTTATTATGCTAGTAAAATTAATAAAGATATAACACTTTAGATAATATTGTTATAATTTGAAAAAAATAACACAAACGTTTATTAATACAAAATTTCACTGAGTTATTTTTCTTTAAGAAGGTTTTAAATACATTTAATAAAAATATATTTCAAACCTTCAGAATATTAATATTTTTTATATTATTTTAAAAAATTTAATTTAATTTTAATTTATTTATTTATTTTTTATTATAAAAAAATTAAATGTGATTAATATTTAGCAAATTATTTCTTTTTTTTTTTCGAAGTTTAATTTAATTCTAGAGTAGTTTATTAAAATTTAATTAGATTTTATTCGGAATTTTCAATTAGATATAAATTTTTAATGTGAAAAATTATTATTATTTTTTTATTCTTTCATTTTAAGAATTTCCTGAGGAAGGGGGAAAAATGTTACTCTTCTAGTTATTATTTTGATTCAAACTGACGCCTGAAGGGAATAATTCATCTCTTCATATTGACAGCTAAAAATTGATCAAAAACTTTTCAGATAAGATGTCGATAAATTCCAGAAACTTAACGAAAACAACTTCTCTTGAATTGTAAAATCCTTAATGTTAGAAAAACACTAAGGACTCAAATGTTGCAACATTAAAAGCAAAATCCCTCACAGCAGTCTAATACGATACACAACTGCTTTTCTTTAACTAAAATAGATTGTGGAACATACAAAAAACGCTCCCGGGGAAGCAAAACACGATAAGGACCTCGGCTGAGAGGAATAAAGCTGCAAAAATATGCAAAAGATTTTGAAAACTTCCAACCAGAGTCTAATCGAAGCACGAGGATAAGCATTAAACACAAAAACGACCAAAAAAATAAAGTTTCCTATATATATATATATATATATATATATCTGTACATAGGGCAGAAAAAGGTATCTCAATTTCTTTTCGTTCCATTTTTTATATATATATATATTCCCAGTTATTGAATCGAAACGAAAGAACGCCCTCTGGGGCAAAAAATAAAAGTTCTTTTTCTCTCTGCTTTATCTACAGCAGAGTTCAGCTCTCGTCGATCTAAAAATTTCTCTTTCTATCATGAGATTCTGCAAGATTTTTTCACATCATATTTAATACTTTTTTTTTTAATTAAAAAATAATTTTTTTTAAATTTTGCTTTTCTCACGGCTAAAGCCAAAAGAATGAGTGTAGTTACTAAAAGTAGTTTAGTAAAATTAATACTTTGTTACATTTTTTTCCAATAAAGAACTATGCCTACAAATTTTGTAAATAAACTGATGTTTAAAATAATTTTAAGTATTTTTTCAAATTATGTTTCATAAAATGACTTAAAAATAATAACTTTTCTATCATAAATATTTTCTGAAAACTCATTTGCAAAGATTAAAGCATATTTCTAGCAGTAAGTTTTAAGATCGTTCTTATTCCATTGACCATGTTGCCATTAACTAAATTATTAAATAATAATTTATTTAAAGTCTAAGAAAAAGTACTTAAATTGATAGACTTGAATAAAAGATGTAACTTTATTATGCTAATAAAATTAATAAACGAATTTACTTAATTATTTAATGAATTAATAATTTAATTAATATTAATAATGTAGTCATTGATTAAATTATTATTTTATGTATTTATAATAATTTATTTAATCACTACATGATAATATTAATTTAATTAATATTATTAAATTATTAATAACTCAAAAATTCTTAATTTTCTTAATCATAATAAAGTTCTATCTTTATTACATTGACATAGTAAAGATATACTTTATTACACTAATAAAATTAACAAAGATAACATTTTACTTTATTATTGTTTTAATAATAAAAATAATACAAATATTTATTAATACAGAAATTTACAGATTTATTTTTTTCTTAAAAATTTTAAATATACTTAATAAAAATTATATTTCAAACCTTCAAAAATACTAATATTATTTTAGATTCTTTTTTAAAAAAAATTAATTTGATTATTATTTATTTATTTATTTTTATTATTATAAAAGAAACCTAAATATGATTAATATTTAGCAAATTATTTTTCTTTTAAGGTTAATTTAATTCAATTGTAGTTTATTGAAATTTATTAAATTTTATTCGAAATTTTTTATAACACAGAAATTTTAAAGGGAAAAAAATTTATTATTATTATTTTTATTAGCATTTTAAGAATTTCCTGAGGAATGGAAGAAAAAAAAAACTCAACTCGTTATTATTTTGATTCAAACTGACGCCTGAAGGGAATAATTCATCTCTTCATATTGACAGCTAAAAATTGATCAAAAACTTTTCAGATAAGATGTCGATAAATTCCAGAAACTTAACGAAAACAACTTCTCTTGGAATTGCAAAAAATCCTTTATGTTAGAAAATCACTAAGGACTCGAATGTTGCAACATTAAAAGCAAAATCCCTCACAGCAGTCGAATACGATACACAACTGCTTTTCTTTAACTAAAATAGATTGTGGAACATACAAAAACGCTCCCGGGGAAGCAAAACACGATAAGGGCCTGGGTTGAGAGGGAAAAGCTGCAAAAAATATGCAAAGATTTTGAAAACTTCCAACCAGAATCTAATCGAAGAACCAGGATAAGCATTAAACACAAAAACGACCAAAAAAAAAAAGTTTCCGTATATATATATCTGTACATAGGGCAGAAAAATGTATCTCAATTTTTTTTCGTTCCATTTTTTATATATATATTCCCCAGCTATTGAATCGAAACGAAAGAACGCCCTCTGGGGCAAAAAAAAAAAATTTTTTTTTCCTTCTTTATCTATAGCAGAGTTTAGCTTCGTCGATCTAAAAATTTGTCTTTCTATCATGAGATTCTGCAACATATTTTTTCACATCATTTTAATACTTGTTTTTTTAATTTTAATTTTTTTTCTTTTTTAAATTTTGCTTTTTCACATCTAAAGCCAAGAGAATGAGTCCAGTAACTAGAAGTAGTTTAGTAAAATTAATAATTTGTTTATTTTTTTTTGTTGCCCTTCAAAGAACTGTGCCTACAAATTTTTCAAATAAATTGATGGTGAAAATAATTTTAATTATTTTTTCGAACCTTTTTTTTTTTTTCATAAAATAGCTTAAAAATAAATAAATTTTTGATAAAAGAAAGTATTTTCTTAAAACGCATTTGCAAAGATTAAATATATTTCTAACAGCAAATTTTAACAGCATTATTTTCTTTTGACCATGTAGTCATTAATTTAATTATTAATTAACAATTTATTTTATAGTATCATTATTATTTTATATTTATTTATTTTATTTATTTATACAGTAAATATTTATTTAATGACTACATGATCAAATGTTAATATGAATTAAATTAATTATTATTTAAATAATTCAGGAAGTTTCTTTATTAATTTTGTTAATCATGATAAAGTTACATCTTTATTACATTGTCATAATAAAGATATACTTTATTATGCTAATAAAATTATTAACAAAGATATAACATTTAAACCTTATGGTTTATCAATTTAAAAAAATAACGCAAATATTTATCCCCACAGAAATTCACCGTGTTATTTGTTTTTCTGAAAAAGTTTAAAATATATTTAATAAAAATTATATTGCAAAACCTCAAAAGTTTTTAAATAAAAAACTTAAATATTTGATTAAACTTTGACAATTTTTTTTTAAAGTTTAATAGTAATACTTTTAACACACAATCGTAGTTTATTGAAATTTCATTAAACTTGAAACGAAATATTTAATTATATATAAATTTTAATACGAAAAATATTATTATTACTTTATTCTAAAAATATTATTATTTTTATTCTTTTTACTCATTTTTTTAAGAATTTCCTGAGGAATAGGGAAAGAAAAAAAATTACTCACATCGTTTTTATTTTCATTCAAACTGACGCCTGGAAGGAATAATTCATCTCTTCATATTGACAGCTAAAAATTTATCAAAAACTTTCCAGATAAGATGTCGATAAATTCCAGAAACTTAACGAAAACAACTTCTCTTGGAATTGTAAAATCCTTTATGTTGGAAAATCACTGAGGACTCGAATGTTGCAACATTAAAAAGCAAAATCCATCACAGCAGTCGAATGCGATACACAACTGCTGTTCTTTAACTAAAATAGATTGTGGAAAATGCTACAAAAACGCTCCCGGGAAGCAAAACACGATAAGGACCTGGTTGAGAAGGGAAAAAGCTGAAAAAAATATGCAAAAAGATTTTGAAAACTTCCAACCAGAGTCTAATCGAAGAACCAGGATAAGAATTAAACACAAAAACGGATAAAAAAAAAAGTTTCTATAAATCTATCTGTACGTAGGGCAGAAAAATGTATCTCAATTTTTTTTCGTTCCATTTTTTTTTTATATATTCCCCAGCTATTGAATCGAAACGAAAGAATGCCCTCTGGGTCAAAAAAATAAAAATTATTTTTTTCTCTGTCTTTATCTATAGCACAGCTTAGTTTCTGTCGATCTAAGAATTTCTCTTTCTATCATGAGATTTTTCAAGATATGCTTTACATCATTTTTAATACTTTTTTTAATTTTAAATTTTTTTTTCTTTCTTTCAAATTTTGTTTTCTTCACAACTTAAGTCAAAAGAATGACTCCAGTAACTAGACATAGTTTAGTAAAACAAAACCTTTTTTATACATTTTTTTTTGCCTATAAAAAGAACTGTGCCCACAAATTTTTCAAATAAATTGATGGTTAATATAATTTTAAGTATTTTTTCAAAGTCTGTTTCCAGATTACAGCTTAAATATAAATAATTATTTTCTTAAAACTCATTTGCAAAGATTAAAATATATTGCTAGTAGTAAGTTTCAACATATTCTTATTCCATTGAACTTGTTGTCATTTACTAAATTAATAAATAATAGTTTAATTAATGACTAAATAGTCAAACATTAATTAAATTATTAATTAATTAAATAGCTTTTAGTAAATTTCTTTATTAATTTTATTAGCGTAATAAAATTATATGTTTATTATATTGACGTAATAAATACATCACTTATTAGCATATTAAAGAAATAACTTTATTACGCTAATAAAATAAATAAAGATATAATATTTTAACTTAATAATGTTTCAATTTTAAAACATAATACTTATTAATAAAAATTTACTGAGTTATTTTTTTCTGGAAATTTTAAAAGCTATTTAATAAAAATTACTTTTCAAATCTTCAAAAATTAAAGAAAAAAAACCCTTAATTATAATTAATATTTAGTCAATTATTTCCTTTTTAAAAGTTTAAATTAAATCAAGTGTAATTATTTTTATTTTAATTAACTTTTATTTGAAATTTTTACTTACATATAAATTTAAATCGAAAAAATTATTATTATTATTTTTATTCTTTTCTTTTAGAGAATTTTTGTGGCAGGAAGTTAAAAAAAAAAAAGGACTCAAGTCGCTATTATTCTGATTCAAACTGACGCCTGGAGGATCTAATTCATCTCCTCATATTGACAGCTAAAAATTTATCAAAAACTTTTCAGATAAGATGTCGATAAATTCCAGAAACTTAACGAAAACAACTTTTGTAAAATCCTTTATGTTAGAAAAACACTAAGGACTCGAATGTTGCAACATTAAAAGCAAAATCCTCACAGCAGTCTAATATACACAACTGCTGTTCTTTAACTAAAATAGATTGAAAATGCTACGAAAAACGCTCCCGGGGAAAAAACACGATAAGGACCCACGAGTTGAGGCTGCAAAAATATGCAAAAGATTTTGAAAACTTCCAACCAGAGTCTAATCGAAGCACGAGGATAAGTTTAAACACAAAAACGACCCAAGAAAAAAAAATTTTATAAGTCTATCTGTACATAGGGCAGAAAAATGTTTTTTCGTACCATTTTTTTTTTTTTTTTTTTTTATATATATTCCCAGTTATTGAATCGAAGCAAAAAGAACGTCCTCTGGGGCAAAAAAATAAAAGTACATTTTTCTCTGTCTTGATCTATAGCAGAGTTTAGTTTTTCGTCGATCTAAAATTTTTAATCCTGAGATTTTTTCTCATCATTTTTAATACTTTTTTAATTTAAAAAAATATTGTTTTTTTTTATTTTGTTCATTTCAGAGCTAAAGTCAAGAGAAGGAGTCTAGTAACTAGACATAGTTTAGTAAAGTTAAAACTTCGTTATAATTTTCCTATAAAGAACTGTGCTTACAAATTTTTCAAATAAATTGAAGGTTAAATTACTTTTTAAATATTTTTTCAAACTCTGTTTCATAAAATAGCTTAAACAATAATAGATTTTTGAATATAAATAAGTGCCAAAGAAATTGATAGTTACAATACTTTTAAGTATTTTTTGAAACTCTTTTCATAAAAGAGCTTAAACAATAATAAATTTTTGAATATAATAAGTACTATTTTAAAACTCATTTGCAAAGATTAAAATATATTTCTGGCTATAAGTTTTAACAGCATTCTCATTTTATTGACCTTATTGCTATTAACGTAATTGTTAAATAATAATTTATTTAATTACTAAGTAAAAACACTTATATAATTAGACGTAAGTAAAGAGGGTTATCATGCTAATAAAATTAATAAAGAAATTTATTGAATTATTAAAATAATTAATAATTTAACTAATATTGCTATTTGACCATGTAGTCGTTAATTAATTTAATTAATAATCTGCTATTATTATTATTCTTTATTTAATGACTAAATAGTCAAATAGTAAAAATTAATTTTATTAATTAATTAAATAATTCAGTAAATTACTGTATTGTATTATTTTTTTAAAGTAAAACAATATTAAGTTAAACAGTTATTTCTTTTATCAATTTTATTAGCATAAAAGTTATATATTTATTACAGTAGTGTATTAAATTTATATCTTTATTATAGGTAGAAAACGTATCTCAATTTTTTTTTTTTTTGCTCCATCTTTATATATATATTTTTAGTTATTGAATCGTAACGAAAAAATGCCCCACGGGCCAAAAAAATAAAGTTATTTTTTTCCTCTGTCTTTATCTATAGCAGAGTTTATTTTTCTGTCGATCTAAACTTTCTCTTTCTATCATGAGAGTCTGCAAAGGTATTTTTATAATACATTTTTCTTAATTTAATAAAAATATTTTTTATTCGCTTTTTAATTTGCTTACCGCGCAGCTAATGCCAAGAGAATGAGTCTAGTAACTATAACGGTGTTTAGTAAAAATTAATATTTTGTTGTACTTATTTTTCCTATAAAACGCTGTGCCTACAAATTTTTCAAATAAATTAATGGTTAAGATACTTTAAGTATTTTTGCATACTCTATTTCATAAAATAACTCAAAAAATAATAAATATTTTAATATAAATAAGTATTTTCTTAAATATTTTAAATGGAGTAAAATGAATTATGAAGTTAAATGGAGTTATCATTAAAATATATTTCTAGCAGCAAGTTTGATGAGGATTCTTATTCTGGTGACCATGTTGCTCTTAACTAAACTGTTGAATATTAATTTATTTAATGATTATGTCTATTTATTACTTAACATCTGAAGAATATTAGACGCATGATTAAGTCTATCTATCTTTATTTGAGTCTGTTTATTACATAAATAAATAGACTTAAATAAAGATATAACTTTATTATGCTAATAAAATTAATAAAGGAATTAACTAAGTTATTTAATTAATTAATAATTTATTTAATATTAATGAGCATAGCCCTTAAATTATTAATAATTAATCATTTATTAATAATTTATTAATATATTATTATTATTTAATGAATATTTTGTCATTAATTATTTTTAATTAATTAATGACTAATTAGTCAAACACTAATATTAATTAAATAACTCAGTAAATTTCTGTATTAATTAATATCTGTATTATTTATTTTTTTAAAATTAAAAAAAAAAATATTGTTATAATGTTGTATAATTTTCAATTTTATTAACAAATAAAGTTATAATAAATTTATATCTTTATTATAGGATAGAAGAAAATATCTGAATTTTTTTTTCGCTCCATTTTTTTTTAATATTTTCAGTTATTGAAAAGAAAACCAAAGTACGCCCTCTGTGACAAAAAAAAAAAAAAAAATAAATAAAAAGTTTTTTTTTTCCCCTTCTTTATCTACAGCAGAGTTTAGTTTCCGTCGATCTGAAAATTTCTCTTTCTATCATCATGGGATTCTGCAAGGTTATTTTTTACATCATTTTTAATTTAAAAACATAACTTTTTTTTTTTCTTTTTGCTCTTTTTTTCACGACTAAAGGCAAGAGAATGAGTCTAGTAACTAGACGTAGTTTAAGTAAAATTAATATCGCTTCCGACAACTAAGGTGAGAATGGAGAAATTTCCGGTTATTAATGTAGCGGTAGAATAGTTATTGAACTGGCGTGAAATGCAGCGTGAAGTAGCGATGCTACTAAAAAGAAAAAAAAAAAAAAAACCTTTAAATATTTTTAAACAAAATGAAGATGTTTCGGATGCTGCAGTAAAAGGGCACTTCCAGTTAATGTAAGCTAAATTTTTAATCTACGTTAACATGGTGGCGAAAGAAAAAAATTATGGCTTTGTGTGCTTTCAATTAAAATGCCTCCATGTTGAAAACTTTCAGTGTCTGCTCTTCAGCGCAGTAAAGTTGCTAAACCTATAAATCATCTTTTTTGTTTAATATACTCGCTTTTAGTACGTGTAAAAGAGGCAGTGTTTGGCGCATCGTATTTTTAATTAAGCTATATTGTCCTTTTTTTTAATGTATGTAATGCAAAGAGTTTTCTAATTCATCATGTATTGAGAGTTTTTCTACTTGATTTTACATAATGAATGGCTATTTTGTTTAATCTTTTGAAGGGATGCCTCTTTAAATGAATAATATTCAAGTACAATGATGATTATACGGAGCAATATAAGCTCGATTTACTTATTGTATGAACTTAATTTAGCATCAAGTGCTCCAATTTTTAATGAATTGACATACTAATTACTGTTGAGAGTGATTTATTCCAATGCAAAATTAATTTAAAATCTTTATACTAAAGAACGAATATTAAGACTACTAAAATTCAGTTTTCTTTAATTATATAAGTATTAATAGTTAACTGTTATTGCATCTGTGGATTTGAAATATGTGGTTTTTAAAATTATATATATTTGAAATATGTGTATATCATGGGGCTTTGAAAATTTGAAAAATATTTTTTTTAAATACAGTGTTTTTGAAACAATTCCTTTAAAGGCTTTAAAATTTTTTCTATTAAAAAAAATATTTTTTTTTATAATAAGAATAATTTTAATGAGATTTTTAACTCTTTATTATCACAATAATAAGAATTTATTGATTTGTTTTTATTTATAATAAATCATATTTTATATTTTTCTACATTTCTAAAATTTAGAGCATAATTCTAATTTTAAAATTATTTTCTTCATCTATTGCCACATTCACACAAATAATTTAAATACTATTACGTTGACAACTCGTGGCTCAGTGGCAAAGCGCGCACCGCTGGTAAGCATTAGGCTGAAATTCAATACGCTGCCATTTTGTTATAGACACTGTTTCAAAAACGAGGAATAATGGCATTTTTGATGTTCAGCATCTTGCCTCATTAGTCGGATTATCTGGTGGGAATTTTCTGGATTTTCTCACAATAGCAATGAGTGATACGTAAATGAGTTTAGTTCCCCCAAAAATGTCCTCCCGGAAAGCACTGTCCTCCTTCTTCAGTGTCTTTGAGCCAAGTCAGATTTCTACCTACGGGTGGTTCATCACAACAGAAGCCGCTACCCCTTTCCATTCTTACATGAGATCACACGGGTTCTTGATTTGCTCTAGATGTTGCTGTCGACCAACCAAGTGGGATACGAATCAACAAACACTAATATGTCATTATTGAATTTCTACTTGAAGCGACATTTAGAGTTGTTAAAAAATTTTATTAATATTGAAAGACACATACAGATTGTCTCAAAATTCATGAGAAAATTTTCGAACCAAGTGTTTTGTTAAATCAGAAGCACTGAAATAGAAGGGAATAATTATATGTATTATATAATATACTACCTTTTTAACAATAATCTTTCAAAATAATTGATAAATTTCAAAATGTTCAGAAGTTGGACCTCATTATTATTCATGGAGCTTTTCAGCAAATGTCTTTGCTGCCAGTAATAAATTCAGTATGTATGCAATGTACGTCAAAATGATAAACTAAACGACAATGTATTAAAATAAATTTACTTTCAATTTATCCGATTTAAACATACTTCTTCCTTCTTAAAACGTTTATGAAATAACAAATCATAATTCCGTTGTACAAAACAAACAAATGACTGTACAGAATTTTTTTCTCTATATAATACAAAAATATAGTTTTCCCATATTTTTAAGTTTGCAATATATATATATATATAGTTTGTAAGTTATTTAAGGAATAATATACTAACAACTTGAATTATTCGAATATATTACTTGAACTGTATTATATTTCGACACAACAATGAAATTACAATAGATGCTGCATAAAATCTTTTAATAAACTCTAAATGATATATTATTATTACAAAGATGTATTAAAATTAAATATGAATTTATTATAAAAGTTTTATTTCTATTCATTTTCTAAAAACTTAAAATCATTGAAAATATAACAATTTAAAATTTGAAATTTAAATTTAAGCTTCATAATAAAATATAAAAAATATCCCATACAAATAAAACATTTTCATTGAATTTATCATGCTATTTAATAGACAACAATTTAGCAATTTTTTTTTATTTCAGTTTCATATAATATTAAAGTAAGGGCATATATTAATATAAATATTTATTAAATTAAGAGATGTGAACAGATGTTTAATAATATTAAATTTAATTGAAAATGATAAGGAAAATAATAATTTTTCTGATGCATTCCGCAAAAATATAAATACAAAAAAAAATCTTTTTAATAATAACAATAGAGTAGAAATTTAAAGTATTTAAATAATTAATGTGCACTCTGAGCCCAATAGACAGTGTGCAAGATTTGCGAATTATAAAATGCTGTCAAAAATACATAAACACTTTAATGAATGAAATTATAATACATTCATTTTCAAATAATTATACCAATATTTAATCAGATAAAATTTTGAATAATAATTTTTCAAATTTCATTAGTACTGTTTAAAAAAATGTAAATAAGTAACTTCTGTCTCATTATCAAAAAGTTTTTTTATCAAGTAAGAATGAATAATGAGAAGAATTAAAAAAATTCAGTGATATCAAATAGAACAAATATACGATTCCTTTATGTCACTAGATACAAATTAGTGAACTATTTATGCAAAATTATCATCAGGAATATTTATACGTGAATATTCTTTAAATCCTCATGTTTAACAGATAAAGATTCAAATATAAATTAACATTTTACAGAGATATTTGCAATGGAAATGAAATTAAGTAAAATAAATCTTAAATCTCTAAATATTAAAAAATTATTTTCAAAGTAAGATGCAGAAAAGTAATTTAATAAACCGTAAAAACATAAAACATTTCTTAGTAAATACAAAAACGTATAAATTAAAATTTTTCTCTAAATTATTTTGCCGGGAACTAATATTATGAGGTTTTTAAGTAAACAAAATTGTGAATATCACTGGCAGCAAAAAGGAAGTGATTTTTTTTTTTATTTTAATTCATTTTTCTAGCTCTTGGTGAAAATAAAAGCCTTAACTAAATATTTGACAAAGAATTTTTCTGAAAATATTTTAGATGTACAATGTTTATATTACATGATTCACTGAATAAAGATTAAGAGATATGAAAACTTACGAGACTAAGCCAATGTAAATAAATGGCTGAAATAAAATTATTAGAATAAAATATTCGAAAGTATAAAGCTATGTAAGAATATTTTTCCTCTCAAAAAATGTATTATTTTTTAAAACTTCTTTTACTTTTACTTTTTTTTTCAGGAAAAGAGAGGTTTTTATAGAAAAATTGTATTTAACTGTCCTCGAATTTTTATTATGAATCAGTTAAAAAAACTCAAAAACATGAACTTATTACATATTTATTTTTATCTTAAAATTAACTAGTAATATTAACTTTTCATAAAAAATTTTATTATGCTTTTTATAATATTGTAATTTTTGCAATCAAATGTAATATAAAGAAAGATTTATTTTTGATTCAATACATAAAAGTATTTTGAAAACATATTTATAAAATTGAAAGCTGATTTTTTTTTTTTTTTTTTTGCGTGAATCTTTCCTGTTTTATAAGAAGAAAGAAATTATATTTTTTATTTTCTCTCTTTTTTAAGTTATACTAGTACAGCAATATAAGATTATTTAATGATAATTATATTATTTTATGAAAAACATTTACACTAACAAGATGCATTTTATTTTTCATCATACGCAATACCACTCTAATCTGTAAACAATCTAAATAATTGATTAAATGCAATTACAATAATGGATAAAACACTTTATTAAATATAAAATTGCATTTACTATATAATATTTAATATTGCATATCAATATTAATATAATTCAATCAATAAAAACTAAATTTTTACATTTGAAAAATTAATATAATTCTATACGTTTAATTAAATAAAGAAAAATTATTAATTTTTAATTATTTGAATTTAATTATTGAATTCATAGAATTTATCGTAAGGAAATGTGGAAATGTGATTGGTAAATGTCTAATAAAAAAGCGATACAATTTGGGATTTTTTGTTTGTAATTAATAAGGAAAATTTTGAAAATTTTGAAAAAAAAAAAAATGAAATTATGTAATTATGTCACTTTTATTAAAGTTAATTACAAATTATAAGTCTAATAAAAGTGGCATAATTTGAATTTTTTTTTTTTTTTGCAGTTTTTAAAATATTTTTATAGTATAGAGAATAGCTGGAAGTCGCACGGCGTGAATACGGCGGGACGACATGGGTTTCATTTTTGGCGAAAAAGTCACGAAGAAAAAGCAGTGTGAGCTGGCGCATTTCCTGTCTTCGGTATCAATCGAGATTTGACGCGTTTGAGGTTCTTCATCATCAGCGCTTCCTCTGCCTTCTTTGAACACCTCTTCAATATATACCTCTTCTAAACATTTCTTTCCGATACAGGAATGCTCATCGAATACCTTATACAACATTATATACGTTTCCGAAAACAAAATTTAATACAAGTTCTTTGCTCAATTAATTCAGACATTTCAAAAATCACCGGAATCAGTTTGAGCGTGTCACAAATCCAAACACTAATGAGTATTTTAACATCAAATTTCACACAGATATCAAGGACAGCGCCAACAACCTAAAAAAAAAAAAAAATTGAAATTCCATCAGCCCCGGGAATTTTAAAATGAAAATTGGTCTTACTTTTAACACACAGTACTATATATATATATATATATATATATATATATATATATATATATATATATATATATATATATATATATATATATATATATATATTATTTATTATTATTATTATTAATTGCAGTAGTAGTAATAGTTCAATTCTTTTTAGAGGGCAGAGATCTTCCACTGAACCAACGCCAACGTGTGTTCCCGAATGGAACCCTGGTCATCGAGGGAGTTCAACCCAGAGTGGACGATGGCCGGTACAGCTGTGAGGTGACCACGAGTCAAGGAATGCCAGCTACCCGTTCGTTCCGGATAGTCGTTCGAAGTAGGTGAACATCTGTTCTTTATTGATATTTACCAATATCAGTTGACCTCTGCCGACGGATTTTATGTTTGCCATAAGGAATGTGGAAAAGGCCACCTGCAGTCTGTGTTTCTCCCTCTTTGAGTGTTGTTTGGAGAAATCCCAATAAAAGTTTAATAGGCATTTTTACAACTAACAGTAATGCTTTTCGTAATTTATTGTTCCTGTTTTTATCATTAAAGCAATTCTTTTAATTTCTAAATTTGATTGCTAAGAAAATAATAATATATATCAGTTTTCCATAATATTTTAATTTGTTTTTTTAAATTGTTTAATATTATTAAGGAAATATTAATAAACGTTATATTTTCAGCGATGTGTTTTTATAGCAAACTAAAATATTGGTATTTTTTAATATAGAATTGCTGGTATTAAGACAGTCTTTTTTCTAATTTCATTATTGATTTAAAATGAAATAATTGCCTAACAGATTTTAAGCATTATAAGCGATTATGGATTTTTTATTTGTGAAATATTGTATATTATTTTGACATCATATTTAAAAATTATCTATACATCGTAATTAACTTGCTGAAATAAATTCATTCATTTCATATTACCCACAGCCTTATAAAAGAATAGTATTAACAAATATTTCGTATGTAATATTTACACTCAAGAGACAAAACATTATGACCACCTGTCAATAACGAGTTGGCCCACCTTCGGCGCGCAACACAGCTTCAACCCGCCTTGGCATAGATTAATACCACCACTTAATACCAGTTAAAAACCACTTCCACCTGATCATGTGCCTTGCACGTCATCCAGGCGAGTTCATTGCAAAATGTAGGGGTGGTCATAATGTTTTGGCTCTTGAGTGTATTTTTAATACGAATTGATTTAAAAGTAATTTTCATAAAGTCATTTATTTATCCATTAAATATAATATTTTTTTCATATGTAGTAGAACACATTTTTTACAAAAATTTATAAAAATTCAAATTAAAATACGACCCAAATAGTTGTTCTCAAACAGTTCGTAACTAAATTGAGATATATTTGCATACCCTTTGGAAATGGGAAATATATAATAAAATGCAAATGCAAAAGAAATTTTAAATATCATTTAAATATTTATTACATTCAGTTTTGAAAATTCTCATAATAAAAACATATGTAGTTAAGAAACTGCAACTTAAATTAAAAAAATTGTATATAGTTATTATGTAGAATAAAATAATTTTTATCCCAAAGAATAGTTAGCAGCTGAATTAAAACAAAAACATTTCTTCAAAAAAAAAAAAAGTTTTACAGTTTCTTTTAATAATTTATTTTAAATTTTCATGACAAAGAAATGCTATATATGGTTATGAAACATATTAAAATCTATACTAATTGTTTATGTAAATTTAATAATTGTTATACAAATTATGAAATTTATTTACTTTTAAATTAAATTAAATTTCTGTAGCTAATTTATAATATTAAGAATTTGTACAGGACATTGAAATATTTCCGAATTAATCTTGAAGTTATCTTGTCCACAAAGTTCCAAGTTCAGTGGAAAATTATTATTAAAAATAAATAAAAAAATATTAAATAAAATAAAACTAAGAAATATAAAGAAAATTAAAATTTTACTTATTTTCAAATTTCTAAGCATTTTGTTAAATTAAATTATGGCATAAGTTCAGTTATTTACATTCAGCTATTAAAAAATATTTAGTTATGATGAAATGAAGTTTGAACTGAAAAAATTTAATTTTCTTTTCTTTTGGAAAAATAAAAAAGAAAAGAAATAATTTACAAAATTTAAAATAAGGACTTACAACATAGAAAATAGATAATTTAAGTTAAAGTTAGACAGCACAGAAAATTTTTTATATTTATCTTCCATATTTGAATATGTTTTTAATTAACATAAGAATGCTCTTCATGAATGGATGAATTACTTTTTATTCATTTAAATTTGAAAAGAAAAAATTGCACCCGCGTATTTATTTTACAATATGTTAAATATTATTTTAATCAATTTACAAATTATAAACGATATAATGTTATTTAACAAATATTTAATTTCTGTGGTGAACTTCATTTAATAAAATATCTTGTGTGATCAGAATATTAATATAGTAACAAATATTTAATTACATATGATAAAGATGTGTTTTATTTGTTTAAGGATAAGATGATAAATGTTAGCCAATTTTTTAATTAATAAAATTGAGCATATAACTATTAATTAATAAAAAATAATAAAGTAAACAATTTTGGAAATCGTTGTTTCGATAGAAGTATTTAAACAGATAAAAAAAATAAAAATTAATTAACAAGAATTTCTTTGAATGATTCAATGAGATGTAAGAAATGCTTATGATGGATAATTTAAAGCTCTTTATTATTATTTCATATTTATTTTTTTAATGTTTCTAAATAAATTTTTCAATTTTACTAAAAATGAATTTAACGATCTTATATTTATGAAACGTTTCTAAAGTATATAAATAAGGAAATCTTTGTTAGCTAAGATTTATTCGTTTACATATTTAAAAAATTTTCATTAATAAGCAAAACACAATTATCGTGCATCGTTAAACTGTTGTACTAATTATTTTAAATGAAGTAATATACTCATTAGCTATAAAATCTATTCCATCAACAAGAAGTAAATTTCCATTTCTATATAACGAAATAAAACTTATTACAATGAGAGATATACAGTCATAAAAGAATAATTCTATAAAAAATACAACATACTAATTTAAATAAATTATTTTTAAAAATACGAAATTTTCATATTTTCTTATCAGGCATTATTCGTAATTTCCACCTTTTAATTATTATCCGTATATTAGAAGGCCTACTGGGGGATAAGAAAAGATATCCAAGCTAATAAGCTTTGATTAAAATGTGAGAAATTTTTTTCTTGTTTATTTCTGGAATATGTAAGCCATAAATTACTTTCGTTATGATGGAGAAAATTCCACTCTTAAAGCAGGCTGATTCTAAAGTCAGTAGTATTCTTCAGGAGCTTAATTTTGGTGTTCTGTAGTAAGCATTCCCGTTATGCAATCTGGATAAATATATATCCGCCATAAATCTGCTGTTGTAGTGGCTTTTTGACAAGAGTTTAAGTGATTAATATTTGAAAACCACCTCATAAATCTGTAATCCATTATAATGATGTGTATTTTTACATAAATTTTGATGAGGAGATGTATAAATAACAATAAGGAGTTCTGTATCTATTGCTTTTTTAGTTAATATAGCTCTATGCTATTTTCGCAAAGTGTGGCAAACCAACATGCCCAATATTTGAAAACTTGATCTTTATGTGATAATTAAAAAAATAATTAAAAAGTAAATTTTAAAAAATTAGATTCAAATTAAAAATTATAATGATAATGATTATTCAAGATATTTATGATAAACACTTTAATCATTTGTTTTTTTCTAGAATATTTACGAACCTCGAAATGTGTAATACATATTCAATGGCAAAAACCACAATTGAAGAATTTATTATAAACTATATGGATTTAGACTAGTTTCTACAAATTATAGAAAAATTAGCAAATTTAGAAAAAAAATTAGATAAATTGTAATTGTAAATACATTAGCTTTAATGACATTTGTCAAAAATATGTGCAACAAAAAGTTAAAAAAAATACTATACGCATTATATTCATACCAAAAAGAAACCTTATTTTTGTACTTAAAAACTCCATGCATAAACTCAATGTGTATTCAGTTTTAATATGAAAATTCATCACATCTAACTGCTATACAGACAATACAGAAATATATTATATCAAAAATGATATTTTTAACTATGTCAACAACAAATCAAACTGTTGTACAAAGTTAATTTGAAGATCGTAAAGGATGTATGAGGAAAATTAAATGCAAATATTCATTGCTTTAGAGAATTTCCAATATGTCCTGTCCATTTCAAGAATGGAGAATCTGGCTAAACGATACATTCTGGCCTTATTGTTCTCCTGACTGTAATTCTTTACAAACAAAACTATGTATGGTATAATATTATCTTCTCTTTGTATAAAAGAATTAACCGGTATTTAATGCTCAAACGTCTTGAATACAAACTATTTCTAACTAACGAAACCTGCATCTTGCGCACAGTTAAACCTGATACTAGAGCATTCCATTGTCTGCTACAAAAAATATCTGAGGTAGATTGGTGTAGCGTTGCGGTAAGTTCTTACAGTTAGCCGTAAATAATAGTCATTCGAAGATGACCATTAGCTCTAGGTCTGTTACTGTTGTATATTCTTGAAGTGTATTCTATTCTTAGAATTTTTATTCTGCAGTCTAAAAAATTTTAAGACTCATATTCATCTCTCTTGCTACATAAGATTGACTCTGGCAGCTTCTATTCGGACAATGGTTCATCATTCCACTGATATCTATAACGTCTATCTCGAAATTTTACTATGCAGTTTCTTCATACAGAACAGCATAGTAGAGATCTCATACGCCCCTTTTCGTCTCAAGTTAAATTAAATGACAAGTAGCTTTATTTTCCTATTATGCTATGTTTTTTTTTTTATATGCTTTGTAACTTAAAAAGACTTACTTATTTTTGCCAATATAATCGCAGTTTTTATTTTTTATTCTTTAAGAAACCATTGTACAACAAGTTTAATAAATAATTGAATGAATGCAATCAATTTGAATTTAAAATTTGCTTTTTTTTATTTTTTTCAGCTGGACCAAAAGTTGCTAGTTTTTCATTCAAAGATAATTTACATGAAGGCATGCTGACCGCCGTTACTTGTATAGTGGATTCTGGAGACGGACCCACTGGCAAACCCGTTGGCTAAAAGATGGTCAGATTTTAATGGAAGAAGAGTTGGATGCCACCGTGATGTATGCACAAGAAGGTCGAGTTTCAACCTTGACTATTAAAGAATTAGCATACAAACACAACGGCAATTACACGTGTGCTACAACCAATGACGTTGCTACTGGATCTTTTAGTGCAATTCTAACAGTTAAAGGTATTTATATATATATATATAATGTATTAATTTATTAATCTATGAGTATTTTAAAATTTATAGTGTAATATATTATTGTTGGATTTTCAAGAAAGTAATTTTTCACGGTTTTCACCATTTAAGTGCATGGTAAAACCCGTTTAACCTGAGCGTATTATTTGCCTACCTAATATTTAAATATTAAAAATTATATAATTTTTTTGAATACCAATACATTCATCTCATTTAATATACTCATTAAGTTACTCAGAGTAATATAAAATATAACGCTATTTTATAAGATATTATTGTACGATATCTTTAAGTAATTAACGTAGTAAGATTTCAAATATGTTAGTGCCTAAAATTTAAGGTAAATCTATATTTTTGACCAACATGCATTGTGCATAACAAGCAATTTAAATTACTTTGAATTATTAGTTAAAACTTCTATTATTATAACCCAGCATAAAAGACGTATATAAAGGATATATTCCTTTATGGAATAAGTTTGTTAACAATCGACAATGTTAGTATACCTAGAAAAAACTATTCTAAAAATATTAATTTCTAACACTATTTATTAAACCGTTTTGTAAATGCTGTAGAGTTCCAATTTTTTGTGATTAAAATGGGCATTAAAAACAATAAAGCATAATAATTTTCAGCTATGCATATTTTGCAATAAAGATAATTTATGAAAATGTTGTTTTAGCTACATATTTACAATTAAAAAAATATG